>VKKT01000268.1:4806-27907 GCA_008038995.1 Haliotis laevigata
TGATTCTGTCCTTATTATCCATAGAACATAGTAGATTAGAAGTTGTGTACTGATCTGTCATATCCTGATTCTTCGTTTCAGCAAATAACCTTTGTTGGTTTTCTCGGACAACGGATAGCGTGTTACACCTTGTAATATTATTTTATGAGACAAATTACAACAACGTTTATGAAATCAAATGTACAAAATTGTGCGTGTTTTTTTAAGTTGATGATCTCACCCCTGACCAATGCCTGTATGGTGGAGTCGTGTACAACAGCGGTGATAGTTTCAAGTCCACCGATGGTTGCAATAGGTGTGGCTGTGGGGGAAAGAACGCTGTGTTCTGTACGCTCATGGCTTGCATTCCAACAAACGTTGATGGATAGAGGGGATGCTAATGAAGTACGGCACCCCGCGTAGCATCCCAAATGGTTCATTTGTAATCCCAACAATAAACTGTTATAAGTTGTAGAACATTTCCTTGTTTCAGTTTTGAAAAGAAAGCACTATCCAAAAAAGCAACGACAATGCTTCCATGTTGGTATAGACATATATGTTTCTCGGTAAGTAGTTGTGGCACCGTCAATTTGCACAATGCAAACCACAGTTAATGAGTTATTGAGTACAGATCGCCATGGAAACATATTAGTTTCTTACTATCAAGGGCGGTGTTAAAGAGTTCTCTCGTCACGGCAGAGTCCCGTGTTCGAGTCCCCACATGGGTACCATGTGAGTACCATGTGTGAAGCCCATTGCTGGTGTACCCAACCGTGATATTGCTGGAAAACGGCGTAAAACCACACTCACTCACTCTTACTATCATCTAAAATGAAGAAAACTCTAAAACGTGCTGTCGACAACGAAATACGTATGTATTTTAAAAACAACATGGCCAACAAGGTACACATTACTGAAAATTAGTTTATCTCTTAATTGTTATCTCTTAGGGTGCGACGTTAATGTTAATATCTTCTTTAGTTTGTGAATTCCGCATCTGATCGCGATAAAACACATATGTATAATCACACGCCTGCATATTAGCTTCTTCCCAATCACTTAACATTTCCTTTACCGTAATGGCTTCTACGGTTTTCTTTCTGATTACACACACTGGAAGCTATTTCCATATACTCTGGTTTCTACACGATATGGCTGCAATACTGCCGATGTGACGTTAAATAATAATAACACTGGTTTCTACATGGTGTGTGAAGGAAGAACGTATGTACTCGGATTACTGTGAGAACGAGAACGAGAACTCTTTGATAATTAACAATGTCACACTGTGTCATTTACTGGTCTTTAATAAAAGAGATATCAATTCTATTCCACATGCTCCATTTCACAGACACCAAAACAGCTATGCCTAATTTTCTACAACAAAATGACATCACGAAGTTGGTACTCATCCCGTAACCTTAGTTACAAGAACACAAGGATGAACTAATCCATGTTTTCCTCCCCCACTTAACACGTAAACCAATTATCACATATTAGAAGTCGTTGATGATTGATCAGTCTTGTATGGCTGACTGAGACAAATCTGCAAAACACAGGCGACTAGGCCCTTACTACAGCAGTGTCCTAACCTGATCAGTTGCAGTGCCTGCTTATTTCACAGTCATCGCTGCCCCCGAAACACTTGACGGAGCTGACAGCAAGATGTACACTGAACATGTAGGAGAGGCATTCCCCATGGTTGCAACACCTGCATCTGTGGTCCAGCCTTGTTCACTTCCTGCACCAAAATGACATGTCTTCCCCAAAGTACGTTGGATAGTAGGAACCAATAATAGAGACATTCCCGTCCAAGGATGGTTGCAGCACCTGCATCTGGCCACCATGGGCCACTGTCTGTACCAAAACGGCATGTCTACCCCAATGACGTTGGATAGCAGGAACCGATGATTCCTTTGGATTCCATTTCAAACCAAGGATGGTGGCACACACCTGCATCTGTGGTCCAACCTTGGTTACTGTCGGCACCAAAATGACATGTCTACTCCCAGACGTTTCGAAGTAGGAACCAGTACTTGTGAATGATAACATGTTTCCATTGAGTTAGTGGTGATAATAAAGCTAACAGGATTTAGAAACCCAGATTGTCTCCCAATTGGTATAATCCATACGGATTTAATATGGACTGGACCACGTGAACCCTGTGCTTGTCATACGAGGCGTCTCTCTGGCGATATTCTGCATAACTTGTGTTGATGGAGGTGGAGAGTCTGGTAGTTGCGGCCACAGGTGCCAGAAGGATTTGGTCCAATTCATCATTTCGACCACAACACCATCAGCATTCTAGACAAGTTATAAGATAGATCCTGCGTCATCATTCAAATTGTGTTGCCTAGACAACGTGCACAATCTATTCAAGTACATATATTATCCATGTTTACGATGTCTGACTTGATACTGAGTGGGGAGCTAAATAGTGAAACTTTTTGCTGGTTACGTGGCCATTCTTTGCTATCTGATGCTCGCATTTTCACATGTATTTCTTAAACCCGACAACACTATGTTTCAACTTTGATTAGTGTAATCTTTTACAAGAATTGTAATCTGTATTACTTCGACAAATTACTGACCTAATCAGATGTTTTGTAAACAGAAATACTACTGTGACTGTCATGCTGACTGCCACAGTGTTCGATCCAACCTGTTATATCCACTTTTACTGTGAGTATATTGGCATATGTGTTGCCCGTATGGTTAAACTGTTATCCTCGCCTTTCTCATACACGTCTGCATGTAGGGGTGCAGCGAGGAGTAACGCTCACAAGAGGCATACTTACTGCTAATAAAGGAATACAAAGTTCACCTTAATGACTTTGTTAATAGTAGGTCATGTGTCAGCTCATCAATACTCACAAAAATGCTATTTTACGAATTGTGACACTGATATAATACACACCCAATTCGTGTTGACAGTTTTCACAACATAAAATGGTTTTCATGATGCCTATGATTGGTATACGGCATTTTGCTTTTATTGCCACTTACAACGTGCTTGGACTTTGTATAAGGCCTGGTTGACATTAACGCTTCTAGACATGTGACGCAGCAGAGGCACAAACATCAATGCACTTCTGAAGAGAGATTGGCTCTCATCCCTGTTAAAGGTTTTTACAACCCAAGGGGCTTACAAAACCTTCACATCTCATCCAAACGTGTTGATATTGTGTCCCAAGAGACATGGCTATATAGAAAGTAAACGCGATATCCAGAATAGAGAATGTCCTGTCGGAAACACAAAAGCATGTTTCATTCTAAATATTTTTCCTCTGATAAACTTCCGCGTAACCGCTATTTCGTAACATCTACCTACCTAGGGCTTTAAATGAAATCATGATTGATTAGTCAAGTAAAATCTATTTTTGAAGAGAAAGCCAGGGTGAATGCAGTAAAGTAATCTCAAATCAGCCATATCTGAATATTGACAGCGCAAAGTGTTGATCTTTTACGCGTGTGTCACATAATCAATTATGTAATAACTTTTATGGTCGTGATTGACATGGGTATTTGGATAAACTCCCGCTCCAGCAAATCACATCTATGATGACTGACAAAGTACGATGAGCACAGCACCCTGTGTTATGTAACGTGTACCTAATCAATCAATGTCGTGTTCGAGTATAACCGGCATCGAAATGAAATATGCACACACAAATTGTTAAAGGAGCAGTGAAAATACAGAACCTTTATATTTTCTGATTCAGAGATTGTACGCCTTTTCAACAGCTCTCCTTTAATATTACAAATTGTTAACAATTGTGCACGAACATTTACATAATAACTAAAGTCAATTGCACGATTCCAGGTGTATTGTATGACGTTGTATGTATGTACTGAGTCTATCACTTGCTTTTCGCGAAAGGTGAGCGTATCCTGCTCTCACAAACAGAATATATAACTGACGCAAAGGTGAGTCTTATGTTCACCTGAGTAAAGACGGGTGTACATAACCAATTTAAAAAAGGAAAATACATCGGGCATCATTTTGTTCTGGTTGCACTCAAAAGCCTTGAATTCTGTGACATTGAAAAAAAATTGTTCGTGTAAGTTCAGTCGTACGTCTCAACGTAAAGGGAAAGTTGGCATTTGGAAAATGAAAGATATACCTCTTGTCATACAGTCTTTTGTTGAATCATAGATGTATCTGTCTGTCTACGGATTTCTATAGATCGTTGTCATTCTGTACAAAAATGGAATTAACATCCTACATGCTGAAGAGTCAAGTCAGAATCCGTCGACAGAACTGATGTGTTTTTGGTAGATGGCCGACATGATGGCCGAACGTATGGGGTTTTATTATGTGTCACTGGCGCTCATACAACGTGTTGTGTTGTTTTTGAAAACAAAATGAAGTGATGTTTGCTTATCAGAGATGTATAATTTGACTATTCAGTGGCGCTGACAATATTGGCGAAGGAAATAGTTCATATAACTTTACAGAAAGGCAGCAGTGAATAGATGGGTCTTTAGCAGAGATTTAAAGGTTTCTTTCGATGAAGTGTTCCTGGTATCCTTTGGAAGAGAGTTCCATAGTTTATGGCTGGCAAAGAAGAAGGCTCGGCCAGACAATTGGTTTGGAGATCTGTGTTGGGTGAGGAGAGAGTCATAGAAGGATCGGAGACTTCGCTGAGGTATATAGACGGAGACGAGATGTTTAGGATAGTCGGGAAAGCTATAATTGTAGAGGCAGTCATGAGTCAGAATGAGGATTTTGAAGGTAATTCTTGAAGAAGTGGGGAGCCAGTGTAGAGACTGTAGTACTGGGGTGATATGGCCATGATGATGACTGGGTGATACATCTGGCAGCAGAATTTTGGATTCTTTGTAGTTTCTGGAGTGATTTAGTAGGGAGGTTGGCATATAGTGAATTACAGTAGTCGAGTTTGGAAGTGACAAGACAGTGCATCAGAAGTTTACAGGTTTCAGTATCAAGGTAGTGGCGGACTTTGCTGATATTATGGATGTTGTAGTAGCATGCTCTACTGATCGAGGTGATGTGTGCATCCATGGACATGTTGAAATCGAGGATGACACCAAGATTCCTGGCACTTTCTGATGGTAGGATGTCTGTGTCACCAATACGAACTGAATGTGATGGCAAAGCAGTCTTCAACTTTATAAGCTGATGTTTGGAGCCAATGAGAAGGAACTCTGTCCTCTCCTCACTCGACATCAAATAGTTGGAGGTCATCCACGATGTGATTGCATGAATGCAGAGCTCAAGTTTGTTGATATTAAGTGAAACATCGTCTGATTCAATGAGTCTTGGCAGACACTAGTAGAGTTAACATCATAAGCGATAAAATCCACTTTCTGTAACATCGCCCTATATTTAGTCAACTATGATCAGATGGTATACATACAGGAAAAGCAAACAATAATGGTTTTTTTTACATTGTTGGATATTTAAAGCGTCAGAAGAGCGTTTCAAAGTGGGATCAAGAAGCATGCTTTGTAGTCTTAACTATGGGCTATAGTATGTAGATCCTTCTAAATCTCTGGATGTTGGATTTCTGTCAAGTACACAGTGTCTTGTCTTTTGGTCTTACTTTGTGCACTCGCAGTGGGTTTTGGAGGAGGCGCAAACGATCTTTCAAACTGATGGTTTTTGTCCTAGGCCATGACTTCAGCGGCGTATTTTTAGGTGCCATAAACACACTAAAAACAGTTCAGAGGTGTTTGTAGCTCGGAAAAGACCCTGAAGAACGTTTGCTGCGTGAATAAAATCGAAGTGTCTACTTTTAGTTTCACTTGAAATACAAATATTTGGCAAAGGGTAAACATATCTCTCATTTCGCATCTTAGAATCTGATGATTAGTCAATAAACACCTGTGAAGATCCGTGTCAGAATATTCAGTTTCAGCAGCCCATGCTTTTCGTAGTTGACGCTCACGTAGTTGATGCGTGTCTTCGTATCACAATTGCATAGGTCGATACTTATGATTTCAACCATTGTATTGTCTGGACCAGACTCGATTATCTACAGACCGCCGTCTTACAGCTAAAATATTGCTGAGTGCGGCGTTGAACAACAAACGAAAGAAGCAAACATAACACTTAACATCTACTTTACAAAAGCGGTAATTGTAACTGACTATTCTCCTGGAATCTCCAACTTTCATGTGAACCTTCGAGATACTCATCTAAAGGAGGTATATTTGGTCTCGTTCCAATTTCCGCTGTGTTCAGCGCACTGAGTGTAAAGTACGTAATCTGTTAAATTGAAGTACATGAGTCATCCAAATTACGATGGCAGACAAATATATTGCCGTTTTAATGATATCACATAAACCTAACAGACCCGAAATTCGAACAAGTATTTCATTCAACTCAGTAATAATACGTAAGATTACTTTCCTACATACAGTTAATATAAGAGCCAATCATTTCTTGATTCTCGATACTTTATTGACTACCAAGTTATGGATACGTGTAAGACCATTCTTCTTTCAGAATTATTTGACTGATAAAAACTAATATTATTTTCTGCATTCCCAGAGTGAAAATATACTGTTAAAAATAATTTCATCCTAATTCCTAAAACATAACGGTATCTGTTCCCTCTATATATTTCATCATAGTATTTATTTGAGCAGGTATGAAACATTTATGTCTTTCTTTCTTGTACAAAGAATTAGTGACTTATGAAAATAGTACACTGACAACGAAAACTCCAAATATTAATGATCATTGTCCAGAACTGGATTTTCATTTACACGTTGAATTATTACCTGAACGATAGAAATACAGTAACCTGACAACACATCCTTATCCTGTGGATTTTAGGTGGACATTTGATCAATTCGTTTGATTGGTACGATTATTCAAATGTTAAAATGCTTTTTTATTATCAAATATTTAACACCCACATAACTACCCTAAACAGATTTGAGCCAAAAACGAGATAATGCTTTAGCATCACAGACTCTGAGTACGTTTACTTTTTGAACAATATATTTCCTAATACTATACTGATCATGGCTGGCATTACTGATACAATATATACTACAGCGTACTGTAACAAAAAGAAACCCATTCGAAACCAGACATGACCTGGAACTCATTCAGTATAATGGTTGGATATATATTTTACCATTATTCACATAGACATGAAATTGTTAGAAGTGTTGATATATTACAGAACATATCTATAAAACAATCCAATGTTTGGCTGGAACGCAGCCAACAACGTCGACAAGATCGAATTTTATTCCCAATCCCGATATTTTCTTAAATTCGCGGCTGAAATATTATAAGAACTGACTTGAGAGTCACAGTAATTCTAAGACATATCCTCTCAAATGTGACAGTTTTATGTGCATGTGGTTGCTGCTTCTGTCAAATTAAAACAAAACATCCTACCATAAACAGTTTTTACAGGTACTTTCCCATTGTCCCAGAATGGACTTGGTACCAGATATATGGATCTATGCCATAGCTGATGATGAAAATAAATATTCTGTAATATTTTCCCACAAAACCACGATTAATGCAGAAACGGAAGCAAGCAAACAATTCTGCTGCAGGTGTTATTTTGATGTTATCAATCTAATACGTTGCCGGAATACCGTGAGTTCGAGTCCAAGATTCGGTCTGGTAATTCTTGTGGCTGCCCTGCGTTCCTTCCTGATCAAGATGATCAAATGTAATCCAATTCAAATTCGGGGCAAACAAATGTTATTCTTACTTCAAAACATTTCATGCTGATATTTGGTAGTTTCTACTCCCATTATTTTTACAGAACTATCCGGCGAAATAACTGGGTCATCTGCCTATAACAAGGACGGTTTTGAAACATCAGTTGTAGTCGAGTCATTATCTAGTACGGTAACCTGTTTCACTAATAGGCAAAGGTGCGCTGTAAATACGCCTAATCTTATTAGAGGTAACATGGTCGGTAGGGTCTTATCGTGTTTGGAGCGGCTTCTTATCTCACTTATTTTCCCACATTCTTTTCTCACCAAGTGCCGTCACATTTCGCATAATTCCTTTCAACTCAGAAAAGAGGTCGTATTCAAAATGAAACTGTGTGTCATTCTCTTTTTTCTGTCCATTCTATCAAACTGCCAAATGGGTGAGTTTAACTTTCTTTTGTCGACCTTACACGTATTCATTAGTATTTATGTACCAATGACTGACAATGTGGTCTAGAATGCCTCTGATACAAAACATGAGCACAAAATACATACACATGGATTAGTATTCCGTTTTTCTCCGTTTAATGAGGATTCCTTGTTGACAGTGCTAGCTGCAAGCGACGGCACCTGCACAGTTGAAGGAAATGTCTACAACGCCGGGCAGTCGTTCCCTTCTCCAGATGGCTGCAATACATGTTTCTGTATGAAAGACGGCAACTACGCTTGTACCAAGATAGGATGCATTAATGTTGGATAACTGAGGCAATGCATTTCATGTACTCAAATAAAATTGAACTGATGACAACCTGACACGGTTCGTGTTCATTTCATTTGTGGCATAACATATAATCTAACACCAAGTATGTACGTTTGCCCAGACAATGATCTTGCGTCCAATAACTACTCCCGACGTGTGTCATACAGTTTAAACGTTTCCTTACTATGTTCCCGTAACGGTCTAACATCTCGTTTTCGATCGCTCTATCACACAGACACATGGAAACTGTTGTTACATGTTAGAGACTCTTCTTACTCTACCCAGCGCGTATGTCGCTATTCCTGCTGGCTCTACATAATACCGGTCCTGTCCTCCTCTTCATTAAAGCTTGTAATAGAATAAGCCGTACTAAGCAGTCGGATGAAACTCGATACTACTAATTAGTAAGTGCCAGAATCAATCACATACATTCTTCTATATTTAATTACAAATATGTGAGGCCGGTGAGGTAGCCTAGTGGTTAAAGCGATCGCTCGTCAAGCTGAAGACCCGCGTTCGATTCCCCACAAGGGCAAAATGTGTGAAGCCCATTTCTGGTGTCCCAAGCCGTGATATTGCTGGAATATTGCTAAAAGCGGCGTAAAACTAAACTCACTCACTCACACTACAAATATGTGTGACAGAATTGCTGCCTTAATTTATGTATTATAATGGCGGATGACACTTTGGTTCAAAACTGTCGTTTCCATAGCAAACTCTGCTTTTGATAGAGATATGATTATCTAAAGGACTTCAGGTGCTGCTATATTCGTATATATGTCACAAGACCTTTACAGCTGGCTCATTCTATAATCTAACAAAAAGCAAGAATGGTTGTCTGTAGCTTGCTTTGGCCAGCCATGAAAACTAATTCAGTTTGTAAAATTAGTTGTTGAAATCAATTTCCTATTACAAAGTGTGTTATGAGAGTGTGTTTTTTTGTAGTTTTTAATTTGTAATATCACACTGATTAAGTGATAGTTATTATGGGTCACAATGTTTAGAGTGTTGAGTGTGGCTTTTGGCTCGCATCTCGCATCATATATGTTCAATGGCAATAGTATTTTTAGCGGCACGCCATTTTGATAGCGTTCAGAGTTGCCTCCCTTGGCAATCTTGTTTGTTTACGGTTTTCATCATGCCGTGTGTTCCACGTGATTCCATAACGTTCTGAGAGAATAATGATGGAGCCTAGCTTTGCTAGAATGCTCGAGAACTGTGTAAGAGCTATATAAAGGCTGGTTGTGCGACACGGGACCCTCACATGACTGGATTTATACACATCCGTCTGCCATCGTTCAGTTTCTCAACATTTCAAGACTGACCGTGTTTGCCTACTGTCATTGTAAACAACCTTCAATCAGTATATCTGTTCTTACTGTAAATGTCAAGACTCTGGCGAGTTGATATTTTATATATGTGCCCAAATACTTGAGATTTGTGACTCAGTTGCATTGTACTAGAATTCTGTATTGTCATTCATTGTAGCTTGCTCATTGTTTGTTCAATATATTAGTGAATATTTTAGACTTGTCTGTGTTTCTGTTTTGCTGGTTCAAAGGAGGCTCTTAAACCTTTTGTCACGGCAAATGTATCAAGTTGCAACACATTCTGGTAATAATTTAAATTTATGTCCAACAAAATATAGCATTTGCATCTGCCAAAGTCGCGTGACGCTCTTCGAAAGCTTCCTTGACAGAAGGGGCGGTGTGGTTGGTTGTGTGTTTGGTTTGTTGTTTAACGTCGCACTTAGCAATATTCCATCTATATGTCTGTAGCCTGTAAATAATCGAGTCTGGACCAGAAAATCCAGTGATCAACGGCACAAAGAGGGTTGGGTAGCCTTGTGGTTAAAGAGTTTGCTCGACAAGACGGGTTCGATTCCCCACATCGATGCAGTGTGCTGTGCCCTTTTATGGGCAACTGGAGCTACTGTGATGTTGCTGAAAACATGAACTCAAGGGTAAACTGACTGATAGAAAGTTGAGGTGACTCTTCTTCTCATATAATACTGTTGATAGTTTGTTGTCATTTTCAATTTCTTTTATTGGAATGGAATTGGCTTTTCATTGCTGAACGATAGCAAGTCATCAATATACATCAAGCTTAAAGGCATAGGCAAAATTCCCTTGTTTTGATTTTGCCAATGCAAGCAGAAATTTCGATTTATATGCATCAAGTAACAAATCTACTTGGAAGGGAGCTCACATGTTGATGACTTCTAGTTCCCAAAAGTACACATTGATGTAATGCATAACGACAACATATTGTTTTCTCTGCAAAGGTGGCAGGTGCTTATGTTTATGACAAATCGTCCCGAATCTATTAAGATACAGATGCAACGATATCTATGGCCACCTTGTGTTATGACAATTTCTTCATGTAAATTAAGGAATGAGTTTTCTTCTTGATTTTGTTTTGTGAGATGGTGGTGTACGACGTTATAACAAGTGTGTGTTCGATGCATGCCAAAGGAACTGTAGTTCCTGTATTTTTAGACCCGTGAAGATCCGGGTTACAATTGATCTTCAGTAACCTATGCTTGTCGTAAGAGGCGACTAACGGGATCGGGTGGTCAGGCTCGCTGACTTGTTTGACACATGTCATAGTATCCAAATTGCGTAGATCGATGTTCATGTTGTTGATCACTGGCCTGTATGGTCCAGACTCGATTATTTATAGACCGCCGTCATATGGCTGGAAAATTGCTGGGTGCGACGTAAAACTCACTCACTCCTGCAATGTTACATATATCAGCACACATCATTCACCAAACGGGAAACCTTTCTCTTCTCAAACGGAATGTCAAAAGAGATGTTGTTTTAGTAGAGAGGAGATTCAATGTTGATTGTGGTCTGTCAGCACCATATCTATAGCTGTTATCTCGTTAATCTTTGTATCGTCTTCTACATGCCCCCACTTTGGATAAAAAGTACAATAGGTGAGGGAACAACGTACCACGTGAACTAACTATATTCATATTTACTGAAACGATGTCAGTACAAATGCGCTGTAAATAATACATTGTATTTAACACCTGAACTACTAATAATGATTCTTTCACTTAAGCGTGTAATTACACGTACAGATGTTGAACGTGAATAAATCCAGTTGCACAGGGTTACCCACAAATGCGTGTTGTCAGTATCGCCATATCGCTTTTGAAGTGACCCTTATCTTCTTGTTTTTCAAACCATTTTGCAACTTAACTAAATGCAGTCATTCTTCTGTTGATTCCTATCTAGTGTGACCGGAGATCTGAGTCGAAATGAAACTGTGGATGTTCCTTTTTTCCGTGTTCATTCTGTCAACCTGCCAACCTGGTGAGTTTAATTTTCTATTTTATTTTTTTCTTAATAAAATAATTCAGACAACAAAGAAACACATACGTAGATTTTAGATTAAATTACGTCAAATAAGCTAAATACGTAATATCTTGAACCAATTCATAATGTCTAAATGTCTTGGCCGGTTTTGCCCAAATTATGCCGAAAAACTGATCATGACTAAACATCACATAAAACACATCTAGTATTCCACTTTTCTTCCTTTAATGAAGATTTTTTACACTAGCTCCAAGTGATGCCACCTGCACAGTTGACGGAAAAGTCTACGCGACCGGGCAGGATTTTCCGTCTCCCTATGATTGCAATACATGTACATGTCTGGAGGATGGGTACTTCAGTTGCACCGAGCTTCCATGTCCTAACCTTGGATAAATGAGACCTTTCACGGGACCAAAATATTCTCATGTACACATGGTGTTACGTGTGAATAGTAAACCTGAAGCGAAAATATATCATCATCTTTGTGTTTATATTGGTATTTGATACATAGATACCATATAGATAGGAAGACTAATTATTTAATAACCTAATTCCAAGTACTAAACCCTACGTCACACTCTACCTTAAAATACATTTATTTCCAAGTGGTCGTTTGCAATTAAAGATATCGATTCCAAAACTAACACTTGATGTTATAATACAGCTTTTCTCTTTCATTGAGTGGGTAATGAATACATGCAATTAGGCATGTTGAATAAGTACCTCTACCCTCACTACTATCGGTTATTCACAGACCGCCGCTATATAGCTAGAATATTGCTGAGTGCGGCGTAAAACTAAACTCACTGACACTATAATTTGAAAAAGAGGTGTAAGTGAGACATGCATATCAGACATATTGGAACTAGGAGACACCAACGCTTATATCACACAGAGCGAACACTCAAGTTTCTCACTGCGATAGCTCTCGGAGCTCTCTGTGCTGTCGCTAGCCATTGCCGCTATCACGACGACCACAACCATGCATAAAGTTTTTTCACGCAACCGACTAACTGTTATTTTTACAAACAAGTAATGACTGCCGTGGCGCCAAATACTCTTTCACCAGCTACATATTTGTTTTGTATTTGTCGGTATGAATTTCTATTTCATTGCTACCATCGTGTAATTGGTGTAGTAAAAACGTAATGGAGCAGTTGGGTGATTCTCCCGTCGCATGTAATCTGGAACCAGTGTGACTAAACGGAGAAATCTTGCAGTATAAATTCATCAGGGTAATGGTACGTGAGTCGGAAATCTGTTTAAGATTCACCATCATTGCTTTTCTAAGAATATACACAGGGACTGAAATGAGGCTGCATTTGGGGTTAGAGGGAAAATTTTAAGATTCTTGTAATGACCTCCTACATATTAGTGGCAGCTTCATGTCTAACTACTTCAGATTTTGAAACAATTTTTATGCTTGAAATTTGCCCAGTGTGCCGAGTGTGCAGAATTGGTCATGGCCAAACAATACAAAACTAATCTTCCACTTTTCTCTTTTTAATGTGGATGTTTTTACTTTACTAATTGCAAGTAACGTCCCCTGACGTCTCTGAAAAAATGTATTTTAATAGAACAATTAGCAGAAGCTACATATATATTCAAAAGTTGCATCCTGTGCGATTGTAGATTAAGAACCATGGGGAAATTAAATACGGACTGGCTTCATGTAGTGCTATAGTATTACCGTAAAGGGTTGGGAAAGGAGTACTATGTTGGTTCGGGGACTGTGAGACAGACTAGTGATGATATTTGAAGGGTAACGAAGGTGTCACACATTGGTAATGAACTAGGGGAGAACATTGTTCAATGGGACGTAACTTCCATGCCAGCTCATACTAGGAAGGCCGGGTTTATTGGATAGGTATTACACGTACATATATTTGTATAGACTTGGAAGTTTCACAAAATGTCATATAGAAGAAGAGTCTTCAGTATGGTGGAATTAGAGTAAGGGCAAACAACTTTAAGTTTTAAATATTTACCTGGGCCTAGATTTTGGAAGCTATATTAGTGCTAAGATAGTCGTAAATTCCATACATTAACATCAACTAACGACGATCGAAAATCTAGGCCCTGGTCTTTAACTAGCATTTACATATGTTTTGTTTGTTTGTTGCTTAAAACCGCTTCCAGCTATATGAAAACGGTTGGTAAATAAAGACAATCCAGTGATCAACAGCATGAGCACCGGCATGTGTCGGCCGAACAATTCGTATTTGGCATGTTTCAACCAAGTCAGCGAGCCTGACCACCCGATGTCAAACATAGTTTGGTGAAGACAAATTTTCTTTACGAGTGGTTATACATTTAAGTATAATCCCTTAATGTAACTTGGTATGAAGCGACCAGGGAATTAAACCATTTTTCGAGAAGACCATGGAGGTGTTAAGGACAAGTTTCGCCTGCAAAAATAGATCAATACGATCATGCTACATTATGGTATTATGTTTGAAAGTATACAAAGAAGTTTACATCTTTTTTGGAGGCGTTATATCACACTGGGAAGAAAGCCGAAATTGATACCCGTGTTACATGTTTACCACTTCAAACCAACAAGCAGAGGTGTGGGACCACCAAACAAAATCAAAGCGAACACGGATTCCAACATGAGTGAGTGAGTTTAGGCTTACGCCGCACTCAGCAATTTTACAGCCATATGACGGCCGTCTGTAAGCAATCGAGTCTGGACCAGCCATTCCAGTGATCAACAGCATTAGCATCGATCTACGCAATTTGGATACCATGACATCATGACATTTGTCAACCCAAGTCTTCGAGCCTGACCACGTCACCCAATCCCGTTAGTCGCCTTTTACAACATGCATGGGTTCCTGAAGATCAATTCTTACCTGGATCTTCACGGGGCGAATCAAGGCGAGATTCAGGCACACACAATGTAATGAAAAATGATGGAAAATTTAATACATCTCAATGGAATATATTTTTTTAAAAACAAAATAGCCGCAACATCCTTACATACATGAGCGCATGTTTTTTCGGAATATGATCCAAACGTGTACTTTCTTTGATGCGTCAGTTTATACCCAACACTGAGGCTTGGGTCCAAACATTGTGTACGCCGGCTGGGTACAACTGTCATTTTTTCATTAAGCATGAATTGAACCATTTTTGCATTTGGGAACTATTCTACGGCAGAGTGTCCTTATGGTTAGTGAGTATGATTGTCCACCACTTTGAGCAATATTCAACCAATATCCAATAAGAGATGTGTGCTTCATGTAATACACCCATTTGGGAAAATCGAACCCAGTGACCCAACGAACAATTGAAACACTTCGCTACCTCACGCCCCATATGATGTTTTGATGATATTTTAACAGTAACTGACAGGGACCAGCGGATCTGAACCTCACATTCTGCACATAAAACTGCAGTAGGTTGCAAATGATGATTGAAATATAAACTATACACGGTTAGAATCTGTACATTCATTTCCAACTGCTCATATCTGACAAATGTCACTATTATAAATATTATATATCGCAATAATCGTGCCGATCAGAACTAGTCATGTCTGAGGTGATTCATTGCAACTGCCAAATTATCTTAATAATCATGATTAATTGTGAAATAATACTGTGCAACTGGTGTCGAAATAACTACAATAGAAACCGTCAATTCACGCATGATAACCTGTAACTATATTACATGTTTCCCACACATGTTTTGTCAGTTAAATACAAGTAAGATGACGTGCAATTATATTCTGCATTGCTTGGAAAACTGCATTTAAAACATTTACTTCTACAGTGTTTACATGCTGAACAAAAAAAGAAACTTTACATTTGGAGAAATGAATTATATTGACAATGGGTGGTAATGCAAGGTATAACATATGTACGAATACCATAATGGCCAGGTCTGATGTCACGCTGCCGCCCATTTCAACGGTGGTGAGCCTAGCTAGGTGCATGCAGTTCGCAACAACATTTGTAAAAACGTGTGCAGAATTTGCAGGTGATTACAAAAAAAACCAGGTTAACTTCACTGAAAGCGAAACAATTCTCCTGCGACTCATTAGAAATGTTAAACGAAAACGTGCAGTTGGCATGCTCCAGGCTGACCAGTCCGTTGATCGCGCCATTCACAAACCGAGGACACGTGTGCGACATCTGCTCGCCCCAGGACAGGACGACCACTAGAGACGTCACATTCTCTGGACAAGCAAATTCGGCTACGTTATTTGCGTAATCGTCTCGCAACCGTAACGCCAATCGGTAACGCAATGTGATCTCGTAACTGCACAGACTATACGAAACCGCTTGCGCTGCCTATCTTCGTGCCCGACGTCCTTATGTTGGGGCAATTTTAATACAGGTAAACCGAACTGAACGTTGGAACAATTGCACCTCCGGAACCAGAGAAGAGGGTTGTGTTTAGCGACCAATCGCATTATGCTGCGTTTTGCCGACGAAATAGTGCGAACATGGTGTCTGAACATCGCTGAATACAGGAAGTTGATGGATTTCTTTGCGACAGCGTAATGGTTTGTGGACGATTCAGCAAATGTCTGTCTTCTCGTGATTTGTGGGAACTTTGTAACGGAGCTGGTGCCTTGCATGGCTGCTCATGGTCCAGGCCTCCGATTCCAACTTTACAATGCGACTCCACACACAGCTTTTTTGACACAATCCCTGCAAAATACCGGTATTGGTGTCATGGAATGGCCATGAAGATTACTTGTCCTCAGCACCATTGAACACGTATGGGATGTTCTTGGAAGCCTTCGTGCCTTGAGACGTCAGGCCCAGAATGTGGTATTGCCTAATGTTGTGTTCGCAGGTGTTATGCAGTAAATTAGACAAATTCTTGCCGTTGCGAGAGGTGCATACACTGAACAAGCTCCAATACAGATGGCAAGTCCATGTGAAATACTGCTACTGTTGACTTCGGAGGGTGCACCAAGCGCACCCTAATGCCAAAATTTAATTTATCCGATATCAAACACACTTTGTTCCACATGGTTATGTTTGGGACATAAAGTAACATGTAGGAAGTTTCTGTTACATTGCATATATACACATATGCGTGCTAAATATCGATTAAATATAGTTTCCTACAACAAAACGCCGGGTCAGAACGGTCACTCTTTTCTAACAGGCTACTGTTGAGTCTAAAAAGCTAAAAGCCAGAGCTTTTTTATAGTAACTGTGACTCAATCGGAGCCCCACGACCAGTATAGCTCCCAGGTAGCCTGTGCTATTGGGCTGATATCGACATGCTGTGTGTTGTTCGGCAGATTGTGAGTCATCGCATTGATCATCTACAAAACTGTCTGTTCCACGCTCGTACGTTCACTCATGTATGAACGCTGAAGACATCCGCTTATAATATGTTTTATCTACATTCTATTGTTGATACAACAGTTTATGACAATCTCTCCTTAACGCAGCGAATGAATATGCTCATCCATGCCTTCTCAGAAGCATCGTTCACGTTGTAGGTATGTAGTCAAACTCGACATGCACGCTGCCAAAGAGTTAAATAAACCTGTAAATGTTTGTACACTGTGTAAATGTAATTCTACAAACAATCTGAGACGTTCGTTAAGTGACCAATTAGGCAAATTTATTGACACGCAAGCTTAGTCAGTGAGATATTTTATGTGCGCATCAGTGTCAGGTACGCTTATCTGAAGGAACTTTATTAAATAGAATATTTGAGGAATCAACGACATGGCGTAGTATCACACGATACCGCTAATCATCAAAGGTTATGAAGAATATAGTGCTTCAAACGATATACATATTTCACGAATGAACAGGAATCTTACGCTTCCCATGTGCCTTAGTGAGTGAGTGAGTGAGTGAGTAAATTGGTTTTAGGTGCTTTTACTATATCATAGGCCCAAATGGTGCTTAGCATTCTCGAAGGAGCCACATGCAGTACTTCAACACACAGTACAATAGCAACCTTAAGCTTACCTTGTGGATCCGGACAGAGGAATCATAGTAAAAATAAGATACACGGGATTCTGGCAACTGTGATATGCAATAAGTAATAAATAATAATAAGAGTACTTTTATTGCGCCTCATCCAGATCACTGTTACCCCGGATAACCAAGCTGCCTGTGAGGCGCCTGAGGGTTATAGTCACATGACTTATCCCACCGGATACCCATTTTCTGCTGGCTGAACAGAGACAGTTTTGAACAAACTCACTTGCTCAAGATGAGTCTCAGGAGTCAAGCTGTCAAACACGGTCACGCGCCCAAGGTTGCTTAACGTCAACAGATTTTGGACCTGAGCTCTATGCACAGGACCACACAGCACCTATTGTAAGTAGGTGTGTTAGATCCCATTAACCGACGAGTTTTCACCCGTGGCTACTGAAGGATCCTGCCTCGAAGATTTGTGTACCGTAGGTAGGTGGGTTACAGTAAAGTACGCCTGTAACGAACACTGTTATAACGAAGTAACGGATGTAACGAGTTGTGTTTTTTGTCCAGACCATCTGGTACATGTTGAAACCGAAATGCGTAGAACCAACTACGGTTATAACGAACTAAAGTAAGTGGTCCTTTTGTGTTCGTTATAACCGTGGTTTATGGTACACCCCATCAACCAAATCAAAGTGCATGTGTGAGGTGCAGACCGTAGCTTCTGAAGTATTCTGCCCCAACGATGTGTGTACCACTCGTAGGTGTGTCATGTCGCATCAACCACCGGATTGTGAGGAGTAGTATCTCTGGCCACAGCATCCTGGTAGGTGGGTGAGGTCAGTTTTACGCCGCACTCAGCAATATTCCAGCCATATGGCGCTGGTCTGTAAATAATCGAGTCCGGGCCAGACAATCCAGCGATCAACAGCATGAACATCGATCAACTGGGATATGATGCCATGTGTCAACGAGCCTGCCCACTCGATCCCGTTAGTCGCCTCTCACGACAATCATGGGTTACTGAAGATCAATTCTAACCCGGATCTTCACATTATCCTGCCTCACTTACAGATGTATTGTAGGAATTTATAGTAATTGTCATGAACCAACACTTTACACAAGATGCTACTACCCCTTGGGACCAGACATACGCTGCCCAGACAGTATGTATAATGTGATTCCCATCAATACTTCCGATGAATATTGAGATTCGTTGTCTCACCGACAAAGTGTATTGTGGCATGAACATCTGTCAAATGGCAAATTACGTTGAAAATATACACCACATACTGTCATTGACTACATCAGTGTGTTTATGCTTTTTAAATGAAGCTAGAAGTATGCATTTATTATTTAATAGTCATTTTGTGCTTTGGCAAATGACTTTATAGGATCAGTTCAAGGCCTTTTCTACCACAAGTCACGATGAGGGTTAGTTGACTTTTATGTAAGGAAAGTGTTGGACATCAATTTAAGCAATATAATTCGGCGTGGCAGGTATTCCTAGAGTAGGCTGCAGCTTATGACATCTATAGTTCCTCCAAGTGTTGAAGATACGTTATTAAAAATATGATGGTAGTTTACAGTTATATAACGAAGAATGTATTGTATGTCAGAGCACCATCACGTCGTTATCGACGAAGGCTGGTAAAGAAGTGTTGTTTGTTTTTTTAACTTTTGACTGTTTTACATGCAAGAGTTATTACAAGAGCCCATAAATGGTAATTGATATTTACAGCATTTTCCGTTGGCAAGACGCCAAGAACAAAAGACAGAAAGATATCATCACAATCGTTCCAGATGTTAAAGAATATTGTTTCGTCAAATAAATCAATAATAGAGTTACCAAGATGATGTTTTTGTTTTTGAATCTTTTTACGATACACAAATGAATGTTTAAATTATGTCGTATGCAAATAAGCCACATAAACATTCTTTAGATGGTATACTGCAAGTGTCAAGAAATAATAAATAACCTTAGTCATAGAAGTGATCGGTTTTTCAAATGTTAGCATCTACTGGGCGGTGGGGTAGCCGAGTGGTTAAAGCGTTCATTCGTTGCGCCGAAGACCCGGGTGCGATTCCTCACATGGGTACAATGTGTGAAGATCATTTTCCGGTGTCCCCCGCCGTGATATTGCTGGAATATTGCTAAAAGCGGCGTAAAACCCAACTCACTCACTGTTAGCTTCCACAGTCTGTGGAAAAGGATCTGTTCAGATGCTTGCCTGAATGAAACTCCGTGAGAATTACGTCAGGATTAAATACACTAATTTGCTCTTTTACCCGCCCATGCGTATCAGTCGGGAAGATAAGAAGAAGCGGAATAGGTATTCGTCATCATTAAGTTCACACTTGTTTACTGGTGATAAGGTGTTATAACGGTGATGTTGAGCATTTAACATCTGATACTTAACATGTCAGTCCCCTAATAGTCTCAGAGATACAAAGTAAGCATCACCATTAGATAGGCTTCCAATGAATAGGTTTAAAACCATTCCATGCCTTTGTGTAAGGACATATGCTCAGTGGAGCGGCGGGGTAGCCTATTGGATAAAGCGTTGCCTCGTCACGCCGAGGACTGCTCTGTACTCAACCTTATCCATTTCTGCCGTTTATGTGAATGTTATAAACCATTCTTCAATATCATACTGTTATTTGTGTCATGCCCATATCAGAAGTATTTAGGCTCAAAACGATTTGATAGCCCCCCGTAACATAAAGTGTAACACAAGTACCGCCAGGTATGTACGTTTGCCCAGACAATAAACTTATGTCCAATAACTACATCTGATTAAGGTGTGTCATGAACAGTTTCCTAACTATTTTCCCGTCATGGCCTATCATCTTATTCTGGATCACTCTATCACACAGGGGCGGTGGGGTAGCGTTCGCTCGTCACGCCGAAGATCCGTGTTTGACTTCCCACATGGGTACAATGTGTGAAGCCCATTTCTGGTATCCAACGCCGTGATATTGCTGGGATATTGCTAAAAGCTAAGTTGCTAAAAACACTCACTCATATGATCAGTTCAAAACAAGCGAGGCCTCTCCTGCCACACATCACGATTCACGTTGGTGTGGTAGGTATCGGTGTTATGCAAGGAGAGCATTCGACGTCAAATTATACAGCATACTTCGGTGTTGCAGCTCCCAGGGACTGTATGAATATAACCTAATTTCAGAGTACGTTGTCGCTAATGTGTAATAGAAGACGATGCAGTACATCAAATTCTATGGGGGTCAGGATACGACTGCTGCACCGCATGAACCCAACAAGAGCCGTCTAGTGAAAACCAGCTGTGGTATGTGATCCGGTTAATAGCGTGATATTGTGGTCCACCTGTGTGGATCATTGCGCTCAACCATTCGTTGAACGCTGACTTGATTGTTTACACTCCTATATGGTACAATGTCTCGCGTAAAACAACATTGATTTATTACAGTAAATACAAAATACACATGTAACCAGATTTGTGTCTGTGAATATTACAGTCTGGACCAGACAATCAAGTGATTGACGTTATGAGCATCAGTCTTTGTAATGTGGATCCGATCACCACATTGTAATCGAACACATCAACCAAATAAGTTAACCTGCCCACCCCTTCCCGTTTGTCACCTCTTAAGACAAGCAAGTCTCCGACACGTCTGTTGGACACTTTTCTCAGTCCTCAGAAGACTGGGACAACCATGCCCTTGTTATATTAGGAGAAGGGTGACAACTAAGAGAGTCGGTGACGTACTCCGATGGTCCAAGCGTGGGCTCTTCTCATTGAATATCGGGGTTCTTTTCCTGAATGGGTTGCAGTATGTGAAGTGTTTGTTTCGCTTGTTGTTTAATGCCGCACTCGGCAATATTGCGGTTATATGATATGTCTGTAAATTATTGAGTCAAGACCAAACAATCCAGTGATTAACCACATGAGCATCGATCTACGCAACTGGGATACCAAGTCAGCGTATGTGACAATCCCATGCCGTTAGACACCTGTTACGACTAGACAAGGGTTGCTGAAGACCAATTCTAACCCAGATCTTCATGGGTCGTATGTGAAGTGCACAATTCCCCGGGTGAAACCCAACTCTCTCGCACAAAATGCAGACACTCGTGGATATAAATACGAATGATAACAAGCGTGATAGCTGCACAATTAATAGAAAAACAACTTTATGTTAAAATCGATTCAATTACCCAAACTCAATCACTTTTCGTGTTTGATTGAAAAGTTGCTAAATGGTCTCGTTTCAAATTTGATTGGACAATCCAACGATATTCGAACGTCTATAAATAGGAGGACATTAACAAGGTCGGTATTCGAAGTAATCATTTGGCCCTTTCAAGAACAGAATGTTGCTATTTTAATTAAATTTTGAACTCTGGTATTCTTTTCGAAACATGTCGACACGAACGTCAGTTTTTAAATGGCTTGCAACTGCACAAAAACCCTTTGAGGAGAAAAACGAGGACCACGAATATAACAGACAGTCAACCTAACACAAGAATGCAACTACAAAATTGAAAACGGATTATTCAATTTATCTTAGAGCAGAATATACAATCATGCCTTTAGACGAATCTAGATGGAATAAACAGTTATATTTAAGAGTATTGCGACAGTTGTGGGAGGAAAGGCCAACGTCTCAGACAGCTTCAGCTGTGGAGACACCTACGGGCACAGTTAGCATTAAGAGGCTGTCAAACCAAGAGACGAATTGCCAACCACAAGTTTCTGGTACGCCTAAGGATTGCAGCTTTGGAGGTTCCTTACACAGATGAGCTATTCTCCTTGAATCTAGCTATATGTCGTTACATGTAGTGTTGAATTTAAATGATAGGGTTGGGTTTAACGCCGCATTAAAACAGTAGATGAGTCCAAGGATCATAATCAAACAGACGTTTGGGTAGCTGATCCTGCAATCGCAAGAGGAAATGCTGCAAATATGTGTATGGAGTTTTCATTGTATTGAAAGTAACTTAACTGATCACAAAGGTCTTGTATTCACGTTTGGCCTGGATTGAATGAAACAACTTTGTGCCCAGATTTACAATCATAGTAATTTGGCCTTGACTTAAATGTTTGGAAGCTGTTGAAATATAGACGATGAATTGTAAGACTTGATAGCATCATGAGCCGAACCCTGCGCATTGCCCTATCTATTCAAATAAGATATGAGTTATTCTAACGACAGATCTCAATTTCCAGATTTGAATCATGATATGAATACACAATGTCATTTGGAAGTGGTCAAATGTAACAAATGCTATGTTTGGGATGACACTTTCTCAGTAAAGTACAGAAGACGCGGTGGCTGAGTATGTTAGACGACTGACTTTGTGTGCTGGTGATTAAGTGCCTGACACTGAGGGTCTGTGTTTGCTGAGAAAGTGTAATCCAAAATATAACATTTGTTGTATCATGATATTCAGAGTACATGACTGATGTCATAAAAGGCTTGGGGAATGATCCCTC
>VKKT01000268.1:77715-89635 GCA_008038995.1 Haliotis laevigata
AACCATTTGCCAATATGAGATAGCACTAACAATCCAAGCTTATACCTTACACCTTCAAAGGTTGGGTCTTGAGTATAATTTAAGTACTGAATATAAGATACCGCTTCGGATGCCGAATTGTGTCAATGTATGATTTACCCCAAATATTCTGTTCACATTTATGCCACTTTGTACTTCAATGTGTCTATTTCAGCTTATTACATATACCTGCAGCAACGCACCGAGGGGTACACATCAGTCACGTGCGGCATCCCCTAGGTCACAGAGACACAGACAAGTTATATATACAACAATATTACTATCTGTCTGCAAAGATTCCGTTTGAAAGAACTTCTGGTGTTTTATCCTTATATGAACACTACATGATTTAATTTTGTGCAATAATACACTTAAGAAAGGGAATGTATACAAGCATAGAAGAATACTGGAACCAAACGGTGTGGTTTCATCACTCTGTTTACAAGTGAAAGTATTCGAGAAAGAAATTTCACGAAAATGTATCCCGAGATTCAATCAGGACCACCGCGTTAGGTGTTAATTGTCCCCTTAGCGAACAAAGTAGCACCTAGACCTCTCAATCTCCCGTTCTTGGTCGGATATTAATACTTGATGGATGCGTGACAACCGATAGCATCAGTTCGTCAGCCTCAACCCGTCCAGCCTGAGGTCTTATCAATGGTCAACTCCCGAATTAAAAATTGACTGGACCTTCCCTCCCAATCAGCTTGGCAATGTATCGCAAGTCAACAGGGGCCAAGGACATCCGTCAGGTTTTGTGAAACGTCAGCATAGCGGCTACACACATGCTTGTGATTACTGTATCTGTGTGGTGCTGCGCTGCTTATAACAGGCAGGTACCGCGTTCACTCTTGGCAGTCTGAAGTACACCTAAGTGTTAAAAGCAGATATCCCTATTATCTATTGTGACCGTTTCAGTGTGAGGCCTTGCATCTCACATGCTCTATTTATGACCCTGCTCAGCGAGGCATACATTCATCTGCAGTTGGTCACAGGATAATCTCTGTTTTTGTTCTTTCTGATCTTCCCCCCGTGAGGCACAGCGAGGTTGATACTACCTCGCAACCTAGTGGAAATGATGATGCCAATCCATTCAGTGGAAAGGCGTGACTATTCTTTCTCGCTAGGCGTGCGGTACAGTCAGCTGATTCGCTGACGATACCGACAAGACTCGGGCTCCGTGAGTGGAGAAGCGATGTCGGGAGCTTTCTTCAATGACTTAGCGGAAACCAGGTGGCAACTAGTCCATCGCAGTATCGATTCCTGTTAGCGGTCTGTGAGAAAACTTGTTTGGGATGCATTCTCACGCATGTTTCGGGATGGAAGAGTTTTGTTGCCCGACTGT
Source organism: Haliotis laevigata (assembly GCA_008038995.1). Taxonomy (NCBI): domain Eukaryota; kingdom Metazoa; phylum Mollusca; class Gastropoda; order Lepetellida; family Haliotidae; genus Haliotis; species Haliotis laevigata. Next base: position 79,079 of record VKKT01000268.1, read on the forward strand.
GGGGGTGCTTAAGAAGCTTTCATAGAGACGGATATCGTCATCATTTAAGGATTTTTCCGTTACGGACTCGTTTTCGGGAGTACCATTTGCGGATAGTTTCCTACATTTGTCTTAAGCAGTTTAGTTCCAAGGAATATCTAACCTCTCTAAAGAAGAAAGTAAGGACAAGTGTTTTCGTAGGCTCAGAGGAACACTTAGCCTTCTCTTGAGGATAGTGAAAAGTGTATCTGTGATGTTTTGTCTCAACAGTTGTCAAACGAACCTTTTCATTTTTCATCAAATGTGTGCTTATTAGTGAGCCATATGAAGGCTTCTACACAGAATGTGTCGCAGCGATGAAACCATGACTTCACGTGTGCTTTTACTAGACCAACGGTTATTTGGCATATGACATTAAGCAGACAAGTTAAAAGTTCCACACTACTTTCCGATGTACATACATATCGTTCTCGCAGGAGGTGATAAAAAGGACAAAGATATATGAGTAAGAAGCAATTCAACCAGTTTCATTCCGATGTGGATACCTTGTCGAATATGATATTTTTAAGTATGGCGTCGAATTGTAACATCTTTGGATGTACACAAGAATTGTATTAAAATTACTGGATTCTTTTAAAGACGAACTGCTTGTGAAGTGCCTATAGCAGAAATAAGGCTATAAGATCCTATGATTGCCAAGTGACATATTCATCATGTTGTTCAGTCAGTTGTCAAGCTACCGATTGACACACGCGGTAATACTGCAGAAGATGATGAACAGAATTGCGGCGGTGGTTGTGTTGGAGTTTCTTACGTGTTTCTTCATTTGTGGTAAGTACATTATTGTTTCTTTTTACAGTGCATTCTTGTGTAGGCAATTTACATATAATATGTGTATTTCAGTGCCTTTTACATATTTACTGCATACAGCTGTAGCTCAGTTGGATGGTTTGAGCGGTGCATAATCATGGGTCCGATCCCATTGGGAATGATTGAGGTTAAAAGTCTAGTCCAACATATGCATATGGTAATCTTCATTGCTCAGTAAATTGGCTTGCTCATCACACACCACACCACAATGTGATGATATGATTACACCGTGTCACGTTACGTGGTACATGTAACTCACAATTGATTAACCGCCGGAGTACACTTCCACAGTCCAATGCATGGGAGTACAACGTGTAAACCACGACAGTTTTTTGCATGTGCTGTGTGTGTGTACGTCAACAAGACATTACACTAATGGCTATCTTTCAAAGGGAACACTTATCGTTAGGTATGTTTATCTTTGTTTAATTTGAGATATGTCAATGGTTATGTACTCCCAGGACATACTTGATGACTCTTTAAACTTAAATACTAAAAGTGGTAAATCGTGTTATCTTCATCTTTCCCATTTAGGTGCTATGTACGTCTGCAGTAATTACGAAGTGTATGTTTAAATCACAGTTATTTTAGTGAGGATTCAATTACTACAGTGTTTGTGAGATAAATATTAGCTACACGTTTTGAAGCCGAAAAACAAGTATAGCTATTACAGATTGTTAATGCAAAGTAATTGATGTACTAGAGAATTGTGTTGTTGCAAAATGTCGAATGATGATTCACGTGTGACATTAAAATAAGTTTAACTTTCACTTCCTGTACGTGGTGTTAATAGCTGTCAAGTCAGAGGTTAGGAGAGGAATGCCATCTGCAGCTATATCATGACATGTTATCATTATGCCTCTATTTGTATGTCTATAGATGAGGATATGAGCCATTTCCGAAGCAAATGAATAGCTTTTGTCAAACATTTATCAATTTGTTTTCCAACCCATCTGCCGAATAAGTAACTATATTCATTGTATCACATTACATTTGGAGAATGTTTCCTGTATTGACCGTTCACATGTTAATACATATTTGATGATTCTGTTAATTTAGTTTTGTTATACCCCAACCACGTATTTGAAACACTAATTTCATGAAATATGCAGGTGCTTTGGGATTCAGTCCAACTATTTCTCATACGAAAGCTCCATTCAAGGTTATAGTCCAATCATGAAATCTCCAGAGTGCCTTGGTATGGTCGGACTGACACACCATAGAGCTCTGCTAGAACCATCCAGTTTGAAGCTATATTTCGCACACAGTGGAATTTGTCGCGGCAGATTAATTATCAAGTCTATTTTCTCTGATGTTGAAGCGTGATATTTTCATAGTAAAAACATTCAAGCCAGTAGAGATATATTTTTATATGCATGCATCAATCAATATAATTTAATAATCGATTATAAAATGCAACTAGCAGGGTTCATGGTAAGTGTGTATGGTCAGATTATGCTGGTACTGAAATGATGTGATAACTGATACGGTAACAAAGCATAGGCAACAGGCACAATACGAACATTTGTTCATGTGAATACAAGCATGTGGTAATCAAGGTGTATTTTATCCAATATGAATAAGTGGTTATTGGTCGTTACCATCCGACCATGTGACACATGTTTTATATGCTAACTGGGATATTGCCGAATGCATTATTATATACCAGTCGTATCAGAAAATGTCATAATGAAAAAGGTTTATTAAAAAAGAATAATCATATTTCACATCACTACAATATGTTGTGACAATGTGATTTTATGATTTGCTTCATGTACCATATTATCAGTTTGTATATCGTTCATAATATAACGTTTTTAGGTATGTAACAATTTCATTTGCAATATTCAGCCACAATAGGTTTGTAACACATGGTAAAAGGGACCAGCAAGACCTCAATCAGTGTCAGTGGATGTGATATAGCCTTGCTCCAAGGTTGTACTGAATGCTGAGCCCATGGATTTATAGTAATTCTATCCCCAGGACCCCAATCTGTTGTTTAGTATTTTTTAATAATTATCATTTATACTATTAAGTTTTACCTTATAGACTTGTGTAAGTCCTGTGATAGAATAATGAATGGGTTGGGGTTTTTATGGTGTGCGTGTGTGTATGTGTGTGTTTAGAAGTGTGTTAATATTGTAACAGCAAATAAAATAAATAATAGTAGTTGAAATTGCTAAAGCATGACCCCGTTTTATGGCAAATCACACAAAAGAAGCGTCGTTGTGAATAACAGCCTTGACGTATTGTGATCTGGCTGTGCCTACGAGTTTAAAAAGTTTACGCGCAAAAACCACCCAAACCGACTCCTAATTGGAAATTGTCCAGACAGTAATCCGCTAGATGGTATCTAAGCACGGTTGTAAAACCCTGCTTCTGCAGATGTCTCTCCGTACTTCAGCTACCTTAACTTGGAGCAGAGAATTGAATCAGGTCGGGAAATGTCACTGCGTCGCTCGTAACGTGCCCATTATCAAAGGTAAAACCTACCTCAGTAAAACATTTTAAAATATTGGCCATTTGTTAATTCTATACAATAAACATGTAAATGTGTATCCGATGCTTGGGAAATAATACTGCAGCTAATGACTAGCATGCTGGGTGGTAAATGTGAAGAATAACTGCGTTTAATTCTAGCTGGAACCCCCAAATATTAAAAAAACAAATTCGCAGAAATGTTTTGAAGACACAAATTCAGACATAGTGTTTGAGATGTAATCAAACCAACACATTCAGGTTCCTTGGCCCGTTTTGTAATAAGATGCCCTGACTTATGACCAAATTGCGTTTCTCATAACTTCACATTCTCTGTGGGATTGTCAAACACACCATGAAAAGCTATGTCTCTGGATGGCTGGGTCTTGACAATACTAATTTACTACTCAGGAACATTGTTCCCTGTGCGGACAGTTTACTGTTATTTAATTGGAGAGTGTCTAAATCTTGATGTGGAGTTATATCAACCAGAAGACATATGCGTTGACTCTGACTTTACGCTGATGTTTAGATAGACGCCTGGTTGTGGGGCAATTCAGATAGGTAAATTAATAACTTCCTGCTTTTTAATCATATTCCATCGATTTTGTCTTGTCATAACCATTTATATTGACGGATTAAAGAAATCGCCTTTATGGCAAACATCGTTTCATACTTTGCTGAAATTGAAGTTTGATAAGCATCGTGGCTATATTTACATTGAGCGCTGAAGGTTCATCTGCAAACTCTGTGTTTGGAAGGATGACCTTCATGCTTTGATAATCATTTGTTCTTGGCCTTTACTCGGACAGCCTTTTAAGCAATATGCAATTATTGAAGATAAAATTACATCATTGATATTTGTTGAGTTCAAGATTTATTAGTAGGATTGTCTGAAAGACAACATTGCGTCATCACCGTTTAGTCCTGTGAATGAGGACGCCACCTTCTCTTAATTCTGTTGTAATTTGTATTCCTTGGGTAGCAGCTACAGGAAATATATATATATTCCCGGTATCATTCTAGACATATAAACTCTCAATTTGCAGCATAACGTTGGTTAACGTTTCGATAGAAAGTTTTATGTGACACATTGTTAAATCCCATATGTCACCCTATTCAAAGATTTAGAGATGTATAGACCTGTGAAGATCCGGGTTATAATTGGTCTTGAGCAACCCATGCTTGTCGTAGCAGGCGACTAAAGGGACCGGATGTTCAGGCTCTCTGACCTGGTTGACACATACCATCGTATCCCAAATTACGTAGATCGATTCTGATGATGTTGATCACTGGATTGTCAGGTCCAGACTCGATTATTTACAGATCATCGGCTTGCAGCTCGAATATTGCTGATTTCAGCGTTAAACAACAAACAAAGAACCATACATGTATATTTTGAATAATTAGTTGAATTTGGATAGAAGAGGTTTACAGTAAAAAGGTAAACAGTCCGTGTTCCACAAACAGTGAAATATATACGGTCATGTGCCGTTGCTTCGACGATGAAGGGAATTGCATAAATAGTTCAAGTTATCCGAAGTTCGACACATCATAGTTCCACGTATAGGTGTTTGACTGAATGGTTTAAGCGTTAAGGAACCTTTTAAGGTATTAGAGTTATTAGTTACAGCTAATTAAGACAGATACACACATGTAGGCCTACATATTTTCTCTCTATATCGAATCAGTCTATTCGATGGTGTTTCATATGCCGAACATGTATCACCGAGTCCAATCTACTATCAGAATTTGGACGCCTGACTTAACCACACATAACCCAAAGGTTGCAGACAATGCTGCAAGGAGGATGGACGTCGCATCATCAACGGAAGCTTTTCACATGAGACAACGCAGGTTAAGAGCATAAATTGAAGCCGCATCCTGAGGGAGAGTGTAGTCAATGAAAGTGTCATCTTGACATAAAAACGTCCTTCACAGTAAACCGTTACCATGACAATCAGAGAAGAATATAAAAACTATCATGTAGTTTAATATAACAGTATATATCTTCAGTCACATGTGCAGATGCAGTTTATTGCTCAGAGGGGTGCAGAAAGTATAATAAGAATCAATACATGGTGGTGCGTACACAGCTATATTAACACGAGAGAAGATGGGTACCCTCTGAGGCTAAAGCATATGCTTTAACAACGCTACATTAACACGAGAAAAGATGGGTACCCTCTGAGGCTAAGCATATGCTTTAATAACGCTACACTAGCACGAGACAACATGGGTACCCGCTGAGGCTAAGCATATGCTTTAACAACGCTACACTAACACGTGACAACATGGGTACCCTCTGAGKCTAAAGCATATGCTTTAACAACGCTACACTAACACGAGACAACATGGGTACCCTCTGAGGCTAAGTATATGCTTTAACAACGCTACACTAACACGAGACAAAATGGGTACCCTCTGAGAATGAAGCATATTGTTTAACAACGCTACACTAGCACGAGACAAGATGGGTACCCTCTGAGAATGAGGCATATTGTTTAACAACGCTACACTAGCACGAGACAAGATGGGTACCCTCTGAGGCTAAAGCATATGTTTTTAACAACGCTACACTAACACGAGACAAGATGGGTATCCTCTGAGACTAAAGCATATGCTTTAACAACGCTACACTAACACGAGACAACATGGGTACCCTCTGAGTCTAAGCATATGCTTTAACAACGCTACACTAACACGAGACAAGATGGGTACCCTCTGAAAATGAAGCAAATTGCTTAACAACGCTACACTAACACGAGACAAGATGGGTACCCTCTGAGAATGAAACATATTGTTAACAACGCTACACTAACACGAGACAACATGGGTACCTTCTGAGGCTAAGCATATGCTTTAACAACGCTACACTAACATGAGACAACATGGGTACCCTCTGAGGCTAAAGCATATGCTTTAACAACGCTACATTAACACGAGACAACATGGGTACCCTCTGAGGCTAAGCATATGCTTTAACAACGCTGGGTCATTTGTTTTAGTGACGAAACTATACGGGCGTGTGTAACCACTTGGAAATGTCAGGTAAAAAATGTTCCCCAGTCAAATACAACAGAAAGAATCGCGTAATTAGGTTCAGTAACTTTAATAAGTGCCTGTTGTCTAACTTTAACAGTATGGACCATTGCTCATAGTAACAATTACTGGAATTTTATGTCCATGCTCGACAGACTTGAATGTTTACAAACCTTTTTCATCCAGCTTGAATATGGCTCGAGGTTTTTCTCCAACCATCAAACAACATATTTAAGTTATTATCGCTCCAGTCTGACCAGTCCAACAATAATAACTAAGCAACCGCAATGCCTGGTCGGAAGACTTTAGTGTTGGTACAGCAGTGACACCTCTCGCTACATTTCAACAATATAACACGATCGACTTTTACCGTAATTTGTTTTCTTTGGGTCTGATCTCTACAGCCAGACAACGGAAACGGACATCAATCTTAGAGACGATTTCAACCAATAAGGCTCTAGCATTGGCCCACCATTTCCTGAAATAACCCGTCCGTTTTCTTGTGATTAATGCTTTTATTATGACCAACAAAGCAAAGAAATTTCGTGATAAAGTTGAAAGTAGTTACATCTATTTTGCACTTTGCATAATGCTCCCACAAGACCATCGATGATCTTCATGATGCAAGACGATTGTTGTTATGTACAGAAGTGAAAGAACGTTAGTAGTTACTTACCTCAAGCGTTATCAATATGTTTACAATTGCACAATTTCTAAAACCACATATGTTACATATTAAGCATCTGTGATGTTACAATAATATGATGTCAACTGTATCTGAACAAAACATTTATGTCTATTCAGTTAGTCAAAATTATATTGATTTAAGATTAAAGTACTCAAGTACCAAACAAACGGTTCCATAGATTATACTGTTCTTGACATTTGTCTCCATGCAAGTGTTGATGAATATCTAAGCCATTTGTTTCACAGACATCAATTAACATTTATACAAGTAATTATAATAGATATTATAACGACTTGAAAGGTGTCAGTATCATTTCATGGAATGTGATAGTGACAAAGGTCAGCGCATATGTACTTCATATGCTACATTCATGTTTAATGTAGATCTACAACCGTAGACATTCCAACAGCCTGGAAATATTCCCTTCCACCAATGATCGACAACCTTCATGCACATGTACATCACATGACCAATTACCTTAATGAAATGACATCTATCAACCCTTTTTCCAATCCTCTTGTATGACAGTTCATATTCACTCTATCCTGCAGTATGATAAAATACAACGAAACAACGATTTATCCGACAAGATGTAAGCCACGGTGAGGTGCGAATTACGATACAATTAGAATACACTGTAGCCCAAGGCTGTTGTGTCTTCAAAAAGCTCCCTTCGTGTTATTATCAATACAGTACTTCCTTTTAAGTAGTTATTACGATACTCAGCAGAGAGGAATTTTATCCTTGTACTGCGGCCTGTTATATTGAACAATTCATATTTGATTACGAAACAATGGTTTTGCGAATCCCTCACGGCAACAACTAAAATTATACCTACATCAGCCATTCCAAATGTTGCCCCAAGCGATAATGTATTTGAAGCTGTGTGTCTGGTCTTGTTAGTGTAGCGTGAAGTTACATTACAAGATGGTACATATGTCGATTTTCCAACTTCCCGAATATTGCACATGACGCGAGCAGCAGCTCAGGCTGTGAAATGAAAAACGCTGGTAGATGAGCCCAGCGTAGATGCGTTCATTGATTGATGTACGTTTTATGTTATTTCACACCGAGGAGTAGCTCAAGATGTATGAATCGCTTCATTAAAATGATTGAAGTTCTTTAACGCCAACTCGAGATGTAGGGTTATGGATATCGCATGTTGTCTTAAACTGGCATATGTCGTTTAGCATGGAATTTTAAGTTCTGTTTATACACTTGTTTAATGTAGGGCCAACAAATATGCCTCTTTGTGTATATATATTTCTTCATCGCTATTTTCATCTCGGTAAACAAAAACAGTCCTTAAAGTTAGGTGCATACACTCTAGCGATGTGAACATCTCAAACTTAAAAAAATAAACTGTTCTGGCATACTTGTATGGGTTTTACCATATGTATAATGATGCATATGTATAGGGTTTACCTGTCTCTTTCCGCCTCCCTATCACTTTTCCAACCACCCCCATGACTATTAAACTCACCCACGCTTTCTACCTCTTTCTAGTCGTCTTTAATCCAACCCCCTCTTCCTATATCTCTACTTAAGCTCAGCAGTGATTTTATTGGAACAATTAGAAATGGTTCCTCAAAATACCCCGGAAATGTAATACAAACACATAGCGATATCGTGTAATTATAACGTATTATCTGCTAGATCTAGAGAGGAGATATAAGCGATAAATCAAATCCCAACTATCGCGTCCATTGGCAGTCATCGCAGCGTTAGTTATTCGTATGGTCTCTACAAGGTTATGTGCACATGAACGTCTGCACACCGAGGGTCCTTAAAGACCCTAGGATCAGACGGTTGAATATATGTTTACGAGTTTTTATCCACTGGCTCAGCCACAGTTGTTCCTGTTCAGATAGATGAAAATCCTCTATTGATCCCCGGTCTTTTAACTGGTAAATTATATTACTCCTGTATCACGTTTGCCGCAACATTGGCATGGATAAATTGGTCAAGCTCGAGTTCCTATTTTGTTCCATTGGCTTAATTGAAGCACTGGGTGAAATTTTGTTCATTCGCTACGTACAGGCTTCTAGACAGTGTGCAATCAAAATTAATCAACCCAGCATTGTGAACGACCCAAGGCTATCCGGTAATTGTGTCGACTAGAAGATTGCACCAGCCTTCGTTTCTTGTTCCTCTGAAAATTGTACGCAAAAGGATGTTCTGTTGCGCTTCAAAACTTCCTTCTATGCCTTGATCAGATATTATCATTGGGACAGGATTTGGGTTATTATCGAAAGAGATCCGGTGTGCAAAAATATGGGACCCTTTGAAATCTTTTGTCGCTTCTTTGATCGATTGTGCAAACATTATCAGCAAGAGCCGTCAAGCATGGAGAACGTTGGTTACGTTCTGGCGGTGGTTGTCTTTGCACAGCATGGTACGTGCATGGACCGCACACGGTTGTTGAACTAATATCAGCCGCTATTTAAAAATTTTCTGCTATACATTCGGATACGCTTGTTAAAGTATTTTCGATGATGTAGTGTATTTTCCAGTAATCCTCTTTGTCCGTCCCGTGGGATTCTTGAGACATAAACGCTATATGTCGCAGGAGCTAGTCTTGTGTTTCTCAGTCAACTCATTACTGGCAGCGGGCACAAGGATGGTGCCACAATTTGCAGTTTAGACATGTGTCTCTTTCTGATGCCCGAAATATATTTGTAAGCTTCGAACCCTTGCCCGTTACACAACGAATGACTAGGACTAATAAAAATGGCCATTTATAAATGTTTCCACGCACTAAACCATTATCAAACCTAATAACACAAGCTGCTCGTGAGGCCCTAGAAGGTCAACAGTCATATAACTTATCCCACCGGGTGCCCATTCACTGTTGGCAATTCATGAACAAACCCATTTGACCAAGGTGAGACCACATGTATCACGTGTGCTTCGTTGTGGGGCCGGACTGAATTCCAAGACACTCTCACGAGTCAAACTGCCAAACACGGTTACCTATTGAAGAGCTGTACGCGACTAACGTTGCATAACTTCACACCACCACTAGATTGCTTTTACAATATTAAGCTGTCATGCTATGATATAACTGAAGCAAAATACTGTTTAAAACAAAATCCAAATCAATCAAATTGATCCACGCATATTGCCATGCGGTGTATAATAGCAGTGAACCAATCACATTCGCTCACGCATATTGCCATGCGACGTGAAATAACAGTGAACCAATCACATTCGCTCACGCGTATTGCCATGCGGCATGAAATAACACTGAAACAGCTTTGTCAAACAGATGATACGGAGATATTTGCTGATACGTACTTGTCACGCATGTCAGTGCCTGATTAAGCTCAGCCTCTGTCCAGAAACTGAAGACTGAAATGTGAATGCACACATCGGTGTCATCTAAAGTAGTCAAAGTGTACCCTTGTCCGGCTGCTTGTCGTAAGAGGAGACTAAAGGGATCGGGTGGTCAGACTCGCTGATTTGGTTGATTCATGTCATCGCATCGCATCTGTAGATCG
>VKKT01000268.1:103742-118762 GCA_008038995.1 Haliotis laevigata
GACAAATGGGACAGCCATTCTCCCCAGAGTCTACATCTTTACGTTCCTCGATCCATTTATATCAAAACCAATTATGGAAACATCCATATAGTTGAATTTATCATGCTATCTACAATTGGATAATTCATTCCAATCTTGTTAGAAGCTGCTTAATTACGAATGGTCTTTGGGGATGCAGTCTGTACATGTGAGCGTAAATATTCTGGAAATACTATTCTAGTTTTACCATAATTTACAAGGACTGATTTCAGTCCCGATCTTTTGATTTTTACTAAAATATCATGTAATGGCACTGTTTATATTAAGCATGCTATTTTGTCACGTCTAAAACATGAGACACAACCATTATCTGAAAAAGAAAAGATCACATATAGAATATTTGGGGAAAATAACAATAACATTTTCTTAGCGATATTTTCATTCCACCTTACAACGCAGTAAACAAAACATTTATACACACGGGTACATCGATCAATGCAAAAACATTATGCATGTGTGCCATTACATCATGTGCACTCACAACTTACGATTATCATTATTGTTAACGATAATATACCTTTTGGGTCACATTGGAAAAAGTTTGACATGAAAATGTTCATGCGTTTTTATAGGGTTCTGTATATAATCAGATTTAATTGCATGCACATAGAAGCCGTGCATTCAGCTATGCGTGCATTGTGTGATGGTCATGGTGACATGGATTCCGTCGATACATTTAAAATGGCCTAACAGAAGGAAACTGATAAGGGTCAGATGCATCGGATTTCAGTCATATTCTCATATATCATCCTTGCAGAATAGACGGCAATCTACATTAAACGGGGTTTATCATATGAAACCGCAGAGAAGAACTCGAGGGTTAAATTTTATGGCCTTTTAGAATACGTCAGTTGGAACAGTGTCGCAGTGAATCATTGTTATTTGATGCATTCCCTATAGACATTTTTTTTATCTGACATAATCCAAAGCTTAACATTATCATCGTTATGAAAGGATTCCTTACGATTTCTTTTTGGCATTATTGGCCATTTAGACATGATCTATCTCAGCTAGCAGTTGTGATGCATTTGCGTTCTTGCTTCATGAAATATGTTTTCTTTAATTGAAAGGGCATTGTCTTCTAAAATAGTTGCCTATCGCCTCCGTAGAATTTCAATTGAAAGGTCTTGGCGATATCTTCTTATGAAATCGTGACCTGCATTCACCAAACCCTAAATTTACACAATTCAAAACTTCTTCGTAAACTGATGTTGGCTGCATTTTGCATTGATTTCTTGGGGCATTCACCTGATGAAGTAGCAAGGATATACTCCGAAGCGTTGTGTTGCTCATGATAAAGAATTTGACATCCATAAAAACTCTCTTCCTGATTTCTGATTGCCGTACATATTTAATAATAAACATTTTGTGGCAATGGTAGATGAAGTGTATAATATATGCAAGATATTGCTGGTACACTTTGTACATTTGGTCACACCCAACTGACGTCGCTACGCCATTCTAGTCTGTCCCGTCGTAATCAGACGTGACTGGTAACTGACGTCAAGATTCGCGTTATGAAACCCAACACGGTCGGTTTTTCAGCTGACGATAACTTGATAACATTCAAATACCCACTCTATGTGCATTGCTTTCAATTTGACTCGTATAGTTTCTTTGGTGTTTGATGTCAGCGTGTCAAGAAACATGTAACGTCTGTCATGCCCCTCGAGCTGAGGTTATTTTAAAATAGATCATTAAATAAACATCCTCAATTCATTCCTCGAGATATAAGATGGTCTCATCATGCAGCAGAGAACCATTCATGAAAACTATATTATCTTTTGCAGCTGTGATGGCTGTGAAGAACTGGAAGTCATATATCGTTTGTTGGTGGTACCGTTTATAGTGATATCGTTTATCAATATCTTGCTTCACTTCATCCTAGCTTGTTCATTACATACATACGTAACTACCTGCAACAAGTACATTAGCAATATGCTGCTTCTATAGAAGTTAAACACATAATATTGATCCATGTTTGAAAATGCGCAGCGCCCACGTAACCATCATTATCTTCCAACGGCATTAGCACATTTAGATTAAGCCACAATACAAAATCCCCATGTGGATCGAGGGTATCAGGTATACATAATACAATAAAAGGGAAATATTACTATAAATTACTCTTGAAAGTATTTTGTAATATAACTGTGTTTGTTACATGCGAAAGACTATCCATTTACTGCTACATGCAGTACACATGTATAAAGCATACTGTAATGAGCATCATCAACATATACAACTAACAGGAATTCATTGCTATCAATGTCAATGATAAATATTTCAAACCTAGTAGGACGATCGTATTCTGGAACTAACATTTAATGACAACTTCTGAAGACATTATGGAATTAAAAGGTGAACATTTCCATAGAAAAGTAGGGTATCATGGCAAATGATTGATCGCCACAAGAAACCTCAGCCTTGAAAAAGTGATTCTACAAGTGACAGATAGGTTTCCGAAACAAAAACTAATTGTTTAATATACCAGAAACATTGCACTTGGGCCATGATTTCTTCGTGGAGGTCCGGAGGGGGTTATTCCTGTATTCTTGATTCTGACACTGAAAGGTCGATCGCTCTTATCTCCATATAATTTATCATTATTGATTTTCAATTTTCACCACAATAACACATAATTTCTCTACTCTTACTTTAATGCAGTGTTTGTGTGATAAGTCTGACAGAACCCATCGAAATGTAACCAACATGTGTTTCAGTCTGTAATTTGCAGACTTTTGGACAGGTTTCTGCAGAAAAAGTTAATCTTCGGCCACGCAAGCCGCCCTGTATCAACGACACAAGTCCAGGATCGATCAAGCAAAACCCACGCTTAAAGAAAGTCACCCTAAATCAACTCGATATTCACTTGCGATAGGCTACCGGAGTTCAAGTAACAGACAAAAGTAGAGATCGTGCGCATGTACCTAATACGCATGCACGGAAAGTGTTTTCTCATCGGTAGCAAATGGACACATTCTTTCCCAACGACAATGTGTGTGAAAATATAGAAATTCGGGGAATCGTCGATGGTCTCAAGTAACGTTGTCAGCCCTCTGATCCAATCTGGACCCTGGATAGACGTGGACGTGCCTTCAGGCATTCAACAGAACGTCCATGGACATGACACGTAATGATATGGGTTTGGATTACGTAGCCTGCCAGATGTCCAGTGTATATTATCTATAAAAACTGCCAAAACATCAAACTAGCGCTAGTGGTTGTGCCATGTGCGTGTCATACTGGTCCACGTTGTGTACGTTCAAAACAGGATCATGCTACGCTTCATCAACGAATGTTTAATGACATGACATCTATTGAAACATTATGTTGGACATCAGACTTGTGTAACCTTTGTCTTTTGAAACATTTGTATCCTATCGAGTCGGTCTCCGCTTGGAACAGGTGCATTTCGGAGCCACCCTACATAATCATGAAGGCATACCTAGGCGTTATGAGTCATGAATATGCATACCGGGATATCTCCTTTAAGCATGGTTAGTGTCACAACACAATTACTTACGAAGACGACAGATAGCTTTTATCCTGAATCCAGTTCCGAGAAACAGTATGGCATATTCTGGAATCAGCATTGATATTGCTTCATAATTCCTGAAAATTATACCAAAAGATGCAAGCCAGCGTCCTCTATCAAACATTTATATTTAATTATGCAGATCCTATTCCTGGCAAATACCGTTCCATCACAGCCAATTTGTTGCGCCGAAAAGTTTGATTGCTCGCTGCCCTATCTGCTTTCAAAGCTAAACGTTCTGACTCAGGCACAATGTAAATCCATTAAATCGCAGAGATATTCACCAAAGGTTTTGAACTATCTCGGCTGTGAATCTCAGAGTATTCAGTACAATATATCATAAGGTATATGTGTTCTTTATCATTCTGTAGGCTGAACAATGTTTCGTGAGTATAATCCTCAACCCTTTACATTAAATCTGAAACTTCGTGTTTGACAGAGAAATCGTCAAAAGCTAATCCCATTCCTTACTGTATACAGATTTATGCGGACATAATTTCTTTAACATCTTTGAGGCATGGATGCGTTTAATTCTGCAAATATGTGTACACTGACAGTTAGAATGCTTTGGAATATTCACGGTGTTTAAAACTTCACATTCACATGTTTGCCAAATTATGACGTGTATGTGTAGCCATTTTTTGTAGCCATTGTGGGGTTCATTTTCACCGGAATTGATGGTCGTATGAGGGAAGCACATTACAAGTGGAGCTTATCATTTCATTATGAAAAGAAATGGGTTGATGTATCAATTCACACCGTTTTTTTCGCTTTAGTCGTCGCATCTGCCCAACCATAACCTTTCAGTGTCTTATCACATTAAATGTATTATGCTCGTGGGAATCGAGCTGAACAGGGTAAAGTTTTTCTGGATTTGAATGGACTCTGTTGGCTTGTCTGAGATCATTTTAGATAATGCTTACACAGTGGAACTGATGGCATAGTGGAGGATTGCCATTGCCCTCAACTCTACGAGGTTCGGTTTGACTGGTAAGCCAATGTTCATCGTGTGCTTCCGTTTCCAAAAAGGTGTTGACGAGTGTTTGAATGCCTAGATGAATACAGAAACATACTGGACGGCGAATATTGTACACGTACTACTCAAATTGCAAATCACTAGACAAACTCTAAGGATACAAGCAATGCCATATTTCATATGTGATAAGTACTGTCTAGACTGTTAGAGCCGGTTTTATTTCCAAGCATGCCGATTCTAAAAACAATCATGCGTGGTTGAATGTTGGTTATAGCGTTTTTTAGGCACACATAAGTCTGTAGGTGCACACTGACCAGACGAAGGCCGAACATTTTATGACGGCAGTTTAGATAGATGGCGAAGTTCATTTTATCTAATGGACTAGACACAGGCCCGTCAGGAACGGATATTTCAGATTTGTAGATAATGAAGCAATATAGGGATGTTCCATCCCCTACATCATCAGACGTGGATAATGCACAGACAGTTGTCTGATCACAACCTTGTTGAGGTAATATCGTTCTACCTTAGCACAAAATAACATGCATACTACCTGGACGTGATAACCACATCGTATCGACTCTTGATATATCCTCCTTGCAGTATACATAATGACAGTAAACGATGACCAAGAACATAATCATTATTGTACTGCATGAGGTGATCTGCTAATTATGTTCTGGTTTGTCGGAACTCTGCAAGGGATGTCAGTTACGCTGTAATTAGACTAATATGTATGTTTGTGGGATTGATTATTCACTTTGTGCCCCTTGTTTATTGACACTTAAAACATTCGCATAAGTTTTTAATCCCGTATTGATGTATGGCTTTTAACGTGTTCCTGTCCGCAGACGTAAATAGAAACATTACTTTGACACAGCGAGTATTCGCCGACATGAAGCGACTCAAGTACTGCCTCTGTTTATCATCGCCGTCTTAAGCAGTGAGAATTATGTTATCGGAAGCGAATAATTTAATAATATCATCGAGATGTTGGGCGAGAGCGTTAGGTTAGAACAGTATTTAGAACGCGTCGCACCAGCATTCATGCATAATGCAACATGGATGATGACGGGGGCATAATTGATAAGTATGCGGCACCAATACACGTATTTCCGATGTCGAAAGATGGAGAGTTGTTCTCTAATTATTGGGACATGTTTTGCGCCAAAAATGTGAGCGCATTGGCGTGTGAGGAGAGGCACGTGGATTAGATTTGCTATGCATTCCCTGCCGTCCAGGACCACACGCAGTGGCACATGGGATCAAACTTGTAAACCTCAGTGATTGGGACACCATAAATTGTGTCACTTCATGTTTGTAAGTAACACATTCATGTTGCAAGTCACATTTTAATCTCTCAACAAAGATATCTCCTGACTATTGGTACAGAGGTCCATTGTGCTCACGGGGACCTTTTGATTGCCTTGTTTTGATCAACGCTGCCACGCAGAATGACATCAAAATGCCTGAGAAAACAGCGTAAGACTTCGTATCAGTATAGAGGAGTTAGCTGCAAAACAAGATAAGGGTAGATGCAAGAGAGTAGGTTAGTTTAGGTGTTCAGCTTGTATTTATTAACATACCGTCTTGATACGCAAAGAGTTTTAATGCTATTGTTTAACATACCTAAGAGATTGTATAAACCATTACGCTTCAGTTCATAAAAGGTTCAATTAGATTAATCAGATATCTCCGAGGACAATACAAAGACATCACACAGTAACTCCGTTTTCTTCAAAGACATTCTAGTGACGTGGAAACCAGTAATATGATTCAATGTTTGTTTGAAAGTAACATTTACAGGCAAAGATAAGAGATAGGAGCTCAAAATGAACTTCAATTTCTTAGTGGTATTACAGTGGTTTCGTATGAACATTTAGAATAGGAATAGATTATGAAGTTGCCTCTTGTCGCTGCGAACGAAGAGAGCTTATTCGTATGGAGCAAAAGGTAAATGTAGTCAAAACTATAGGTTGAAAAATATGTCTTTGTCGGATTCTATTATTAGGCTTTGACACTTGACATTTATCTGTTGGTACTCGAATTTACGAAGCCCAGTTACAACATGCATTTTTCTTACCGCTTCGGTACATATCAAATGTATGCCATGGATGGAAACTTAGAAGTTGAGCGACCAGAGTGTAATATTTCATTATTCTCACAATCGATCACAACTCTCAAGCTAAGATTTATATGCAATTGAGGACGTACAGTTCGACATTCCTGATTGCATGTACATGCTTCAATAACTCTAATTCCCAACGCTCCTGTCCTAATTTATACACGTTTGTGATGGATGTGATTATGTATATATTCACCAATGTATTTTGTAACAATTTTTCTGACACAGGCTTCGAATACTGACATCGTGTCCTCTCGGTTTTGCAGGGGTTCATGTCATACTGAATATTGCCTTAGGATTCTGAGTGCTTGGATTTTTAATCAACCAGGTAACCTGACTTAAACGTATTTTCAACTGGAGGAAAAAAAGTAATTTCATCAGTAGGAAACAGTAGATGTACACATATGATTGCTTTCATTGTGTCCAATCCCTGCAGTTATTGATGTTATCGAGGTAGGGAATGACAGAATGAGTGAGTGAGTTAAGATCGGCAATATTTCAGCCATATCGTGACTACAAACAAGTTATAATTTTACAATAAACAAAGGTAAATTATATACATATGTCAGCTAAGGACAGTAAAACAACTAGTTTATGTAAGATTTCAACTAGTATTTAACACTAAAACATTTTAACTATAGATGATAATACAATATATAAACAGGCTATATATTACAAACAACTGAAAGTAGATCACCATGCTAGAGACGAATGACAGAATAAAAAGTAGCCTGACGTACATATTGATATAACGTGTCAGGAAGAGTGGATTTATCTGCTATGTGATAGATGTTACTGTCATTATTCACTTAAAGAGACAAAAGACGTTAGTTTTTTACAGAACAGCTTAAGTTTATTCGTTTGGTTTGAGCTAGAATCTGTGTCTATCAATCCATTACTTATTGGAACACATTTCTCGTCTTTAAAGGCTATACGATACCTATTCAGACGAAGTGCAACACAAATGTATGAAGTCTGACCAATAAGCTTTGTGCCCATATGAAACATTCATTCCCATAACGTCAGCCAAAGAACTCCAAGTCCTTGCTCACATTGTAGATTCAGAAAGACCCACGTCAATCGGTGTGGTAATGGATCGTCTGCAAACTTTATTTTCACGTAAATTTAACTAATCATGTGTGATCCATTAAAATTAAATCTTTATCAGATCACTGTTTTCTGAGTAAGATTACTTTTGTTGTCAGTAAGAATCGATGAACATAAATCATTGTATTATTCTATGGGACAATGGACTGACATTCTATTACCTCTGGGAAAATGTATGAGAAAACCCAGCCTAGTGTCCTACAATAATCTATAACTATTCCGGATAATTTGTTTCACCATCTCTCCTCTTAAAGAATAAATTATTTCCTCTTAAAAAGAAATAACTACCTCATTTCAGGCGGATGAATGTGTCTTTTTTACATCCAATGACATACACGTATTACCTCATCATGTTGTTTTAATGAAACATGAGCATGTGTGTATGAAGGTGCAATACATTAATACTGAACACTTTAGCAAAACCACAAAAGAGTCACAATGCTGCTTATAACCGCTCCAAATCCATTTTTCTCTGAATATCTTTATTTGAAGTGTGATAGTCCCGCAAGAAGGAGATACACAAGTTTACAGTCATATTGAATCGATACCCTTTGCAGTCCGTTTCTGGCTTCATAACTCAATAAGATATCTCTCTGACACATTAGACATTACAAACATTATATACTCCGACATTTGTATGTTTAGAACTTCACCTCCAGCCGTTCTTGATAAATTGTCTGCCCATGTGAGCACTTTAATCGATCACCTTGCTTACTCGGAAACGCAAAAATCATTTGTTATGAATTTCGAGAGACTTTGACCAATAGCCAAGAGATCAGAGCAAACACTGTCTATTGACCCGAGTTGAAAATCTATAACCTACACTTTAATACCCTGGAAATATTGCCTTATTTGTTCTAGGTTCCAAGTGTATGTGTAAGAGATATTATTGCCCTAAAACATGAAATGGAACGTTACAAAATGTGTCAAAAAGGTTTTAAAATGTGCTCTTAACATGTTGCTTAAGTGTGAATCCTTCCACGATTCCAAATATCAAGTGTCCACATTGCATGTTTCAATTTAGAAATCAAAGACCAAGTAGCGGATTTAGGAGACACTCGAAATTAGGTTTTATTGCATGTACACCCATTTAAAAAGAAGACTTAAAGCATATTTTCTTTCACGGTCATCGGATCCCTTTCCCTATAATTGCAAACACATATCGACGGCTACCAGGATCCTGATAAAAAAAGATGTTTTCAAAGACAATCTTTTTTGGGGACTCTGCACTCTTGTAAATTGCTCGTCTCTGTTACAAAAAGTGTTCTCTTCTTTTCACACAGTTGGAAGCATTAACGATTTGTATTTCTAACGCGCACCATTACAGATATTAGTGTGATAAATTCTCCCTCCACAACAAATAGGCTGACTTTGATGACAGGTTTACAGTATTAATAACGAATCGCTGTAAACCCACACAATGTGTTTTGTAAAAGGAAGTACAGGCACCAGATAAATATTTGAGTGGAACTATCCCGTGTGAAAGTGTTGTGTAAATTCAATAATGTTTTGCGTCCAGGGACCATACATTTCGACGGAGAAGCTTATCGAACAATTAGTTGACTTGTTTGTCCAACTCAGCTCTGCGTACAACCGTCTTCTTACCTTTAAAAATATTTGGTTGTTAGTTTGTACATGTGTGCGATCCACACACTGGTGAAAATAAACTTTCGTTGGAATTTGAACATGGCTACCAAACATGCCATATTGGAAATATCAAGACAGTTAGCGAGTATCTGTCTATCAAATTGGTTGTTTCTTTCACATAGTCCGTACAATGTATGCCCCACATTTGTATATACACAGAACCAACGTCCAGATCTTTCAGTGCACGATATTTCGATATCACCATCGTATTTCAAGAACGAAACGGGTACGTTGAATCCTTGGGTAATACGTCCAAGTTATTATATTTTTGCATGTGTATTACATACCCATGCATTTTGAAACAAAGCCCCACACCAGTCTCGTTGATTGACTTAACAGCCTTACTGGGTTAAGGTTTCACCTGTTACGAATGTGAAAACCAGTTATGTCTTTCCGCAAGAGACTGTGGTACTTGCCTCATTGAACGTTTATGGACAAATTCACATAGGCTCATAGGGATCATAATGTAACAATACCTAGGTAACAGGCAGAACTTTCGGAACTGATTATGACTTCACAGATATGTGTTTTTAATTGTATGACATTCAGTCAGATCTTCTATCGTGTTTCTCATCGTCTGATACTGAGAATAAACTTGAAGCATTTATTTTCGTCGCGCAATATGCAGTGATATTTTGTAGAATGTTGGCGACTTACACAATGTTATAGTACATGTATGTCTATGTAAAATTATGCACATCCAGGTAGCCATAACTGCATTTAGAAAACATCATTCCTTGCAAACCTAGAATATTCTAGCAGTAGTACAAGTGTCTGAAATACTAACTTGTATAGTAATATACTACTCAAAAGAATATTTTTAAATTACACTTTGTGCATTTAAAAGTGAGTGAGTTCAGTTTTACGCCGCACTTAGCAATATTCCAGCTATATGGCGGCAGTCTGTAAATAATCGAGTCAGTACCAGCCAATGCAGTGATAAACAGCATGAGCATCGATCTACTCAGTTGGTTTACGATGACATGTGTCAACCAAGGAAGCGAGCCTGACCACTCTTGTATTTAAAAAGAAGGGTAACACGAAATACCCAATATACACGTTTTGAAATACAGTAAATTACGTTTATAGCGAACTCACAAACTGATTTGTTTTGTCCAGGTCACTTGTATATTTATTCATTTTGTATGTGCATCTAAAATAACAGTACCTTGCAGTTCGTTATCAACACAGTAGTCTGTATCAGGAATTCCGATGTATGCATGTTGATGTGAGTAAACTATTTGGAATTGACGTTAGTGGTAATGAGAGACACGCTGGCAATACAGTACAGTATAGTAATGTAACTTTCGATGCTATTGATAGGTACGTGTTAAATTGACATCCAGGATGGACCCCACGTCTATGACGATGTCACTGTCGTCCGAAAATATATTTAACAAGGCAGACAGAATTATTCGATCTTCGAACCGCTGAGGTAAAGAGGCAATGGCATCGAAATCACAAGCACACGTGGCTGTTGACATCATAGCCTTCCAAGGAATGATTCAAACCAGACATATAAGACGAACATTCATAAGAATGGGATATAGAAGTGTGTTCTTCGTCCACCTGAGCTGCGATTTTGTTAAAACAAGTAAACGTTAAATCCAGCGTAGGATCGAAAATAGAAACAGTGCACACTGACAAACTAGAAACGCTTAATATATGTACATGAAATATTTATTGTGGGCTTGTTGAAACGTTAGGCTAGGCAAATAGAGTTCTATTTTCTTGATACACCAGATATAACTGGAAAGTCGGTGTTTGTCAGGCTATGATATGTGTTAAGAGATACGGATGAAGACACTTAAATAACTAAAACATGCTGAATAAGACAGCTTAAAGCATCGGGCAGCTGGTTAAAAAGGTGGTCTTAAACTTCAAATTAGCGGATCTAAACCAACATTCCAATATCCTTTTCTTTGTAAAATGTCTGTGGGTAAATCATAGATCCCCCTAATCATACTTCCAGTACCATTATTGAGCACTACATTGTCGGTTCGACATTAGTTCAGTTATTATGGGCTAATACACACTCGGTAAATAGGGAATGTTTGCAAAATGATATTTCAAGACGCGAAAAATTGTGACAGATCATTTTTAGTGACGGAAATACGATGTTGAATCCATCTATACCTGTAGAGTGGTCCAGTTACAATGCTAGTGTCATGAAATCCCTACTTGGACAAATGACATCTTTTGGGAAAGATGTTCACGTCCGCTACCGGTCAGATATGAAGACTGTTATTTGTAATACTGTGTTTCATCTGCTNCCAGATTATTACAAAACACACCTCTATGCTTTTATTGAACTCATATATTTGGACTCCTGTCATTGTGGAATATTACATGAGATATTGTCTGGAATCAAGCTCATATTGATATGCGCGGAAATAGGATTGCAGATCAACACCTGGAAAATCTGACTTCCAATATCCGCAGATAACGAAATCAGAATTCAGACCCGAGCCAAAGGATTTCGACTTTGCTTCATAGGTCAGATCTGTTACTCAAAGCTTGCAACAGTTGTGGGATGCTGGGCCACCTGCCAGACATATGAATACGATGTGCCCTTTGTAAAATCATCAGGACAGATCGCAACGAACGATAGAAAAGTTCCAAGTAGAAGACTTCGTCTTGGACACTGTGTGTTAAATGCTCACCACACTGCTATTGATAAAGACGTCTCCACTGTATGTAATCATGTAATGAAAATGCAAACGAGACAGTCAATCTTTGTAATACCCTGAATACTCCTTTTTCTCCAATTACACTCTTTTGACCCAACATATTAGATGGTTCAATTCGGCAGTCACTATTCGGCTTTGCGATTAGTCTTCGGAACAATTTAATATGTATGACAGAATTTAATGTACAAACATTGTGTATGGATATTTAAAACATTTTAACGATTGATCTATTTTTGACGGATCTCTTTCCTTGTGGACTGAGTTCTTAGTTCAGAAATGAAATAGTGAATAGAGTACACAGTAAGCAGATTCCTTAATCATAAAATCATTGCTCAGGTTCCTCTTGTTCACATTTGGGTTCTTAGCTCAGAACTGAAATAGTGAATAGAGTAGACAGTAAGCAGATTCCTTAATCATCTCAAACCATTGCTCAGGTTCCTCTTGTTCACATTTGGTGTCTTGGGCGAAAACAGACCAATAATTGTCCAGGTCTCTCTAAAAGCAAACCCTACGACCTCTACTGCTAAGGGTTTGTTTACATAACTATAAAATCATCACTCATTCCAACAACCTTTAAAATGAGCTTACCAGTAATATCCTAGAGAATTTGAATGCATGTAAATATGTATGTGATAAAGATATGAATTGTCTTTTTCAAGTCTAGAATATGTAGTGGTACTGGAAATAATGGGTATCATGAGTAAATGTTAGCAGTCTCAATGGTGAATTGTTACTGCATTTAAAGAGGCAGGCTAACTGGTAATCCTTCAAGGTATCAACTTTGACTGAAGTTCGTCAACTACTACATTGTATCCGTCTTCTACCAGGAATATTAGTATGCACATGACTTTATGCAAATTTCATGGACGCCATAATTACACCTACACAGTGGCTCACTTTCAAACAGTCTACAAATTACAATGTCTAGCCCTCCATTTGAAATGGACACAACGTCGTGAGTTCCCCTTGACATGTAAATATATATGCCGGTTCTAGTGTCTTTGATGTGCATTGGACTACCCCAGAAATCAGCAGTGACTGCCTTTCGTAGTACATTTTGAACGACGACCAATGGCATCTGGCATTTCATAGGATCAGTCGCTATTTGCAATCACTCGCTTGTTTGTTTGTCAAATCAATATACCAAATATGGTCAATGGCACACATATCTCATATTGGTCCAGATGTTTGTTTAATTAGTCACTGCTAGGTTCTCTGAAGTCGTGTTAATATGATGATCATTTATAATCATATGATATATCGTGCAATTGTCTGAGGCACGTTTCTGGCTTGAACGTGACATAATTCAGACGGAGGCTTCAAACCTCAAGTGTTGGAATCGGATCCCTGCATTTAAATATATTCACTGAACACGAACCATTTTGTCGTGTAATGATTTGATAACAATATATCCATTTATTTATTTCTTTTAAATAACATTAGTGAGTGGGCGAGTTTAGTTTCACGCCGCACTCAGCAATTTACAGCTATATGGTGTCGGTCTCTAAATAATCGAGTCTGGACCAGACAATCTAGTGATCAACAGCATGAGCATCGATCTACGCAATTAGGAACCGATGACATGTGTCAATCAAGTCAGCGAGCCTGGCAACCCGATCCCGTTAGACGCCTCATACAAGCATGGGTTACTGAAGTTTAAATAACATTAATGATAACAGACAAGGCGTTAAACTTTCAAAATTATACTTTCATTATTGATATGTACATACATAGGTGCAATACAATACATGGTTGTATTCAACTAAAACTACGGAGGACATGATTATGTCAATGAAGTTGAACCCAGTAGTTGTATTTGCAGAACAATACGACGAGGTGATGAAAACTCGAAAAATATGTCTTGTTGCCACGTCATAGTTACGAGAAGAAGATTGTGGATAATTCCAAATATAGAATATTAAAGAGAGATATGCATGATGTTCACATTGAAAGCGAATGGTGCGTGTTTGTTCTTCTAGAATTTGTCTATTGTGTGTACCTATTAGCTTAACGTTTTTGATTATTTATCATTCAAATTACGTGAGGACATGGAATGGGAGACGACGAACAAGGCTATATTCTAAAGTTGACGGACATTATCGACAGTTCCTGCGTTCTGAACCGACTAACAAGAATGGTTTCATGTATATTCATTAGAAGAACCTTGTCAGGATTCAAAGAGACACGTTTTATTGACCATTTTGACACTGTCATGCTCGTTGAATAATATTGATCACACTTTACTAAAAAGTCACATGTGACTCAAATATTAGTTGACAGGTGAGCAACAACACCTAACCTCCCTGCCCTCATGCAGCACACGTGGTAAACTCAAACGAAACGAAAGTCTCTCGAAAAACATGTCAGCGTTTTCAAAGAAATTACGGTAGGGATGGGTATGCATAATATATGGGACAGCCATTAAAGCTATATAATGCCACTAAGCCTTAACTTTGTGTTGAAGAACCGTTTAACAAATTTCAACCTCTTACACTACCTCAGCTATGTCATATTTGTTCACGTGAATAATTTACTTCTTTGTCGTCAGTGGAACTTTGCGACCACCTCCGTGGTGTAGTGGTTAGAGCGTCCGCCCGGGTTCGATCCCCGACCGCGTCCCATCAAAAGACGTTAAAATATGGTACTTGTTGGTCCCTGTCTGGCGCTCGGTATTAATGGATACAACAAGGACTGGTCGGCTCGGAGTCAGTATATTAATGTGTCTGAGTGGGGTATTCATGCTTCACTGCGGCATAGTATCTCAGTGGGCTAGCACTGTAAAACCAGCTTAAGTCTGGGCTA
Organism: Haliotis laevigata; assembly: GCA_008038995.1. Lineage (NCBI taxonomy): Eukaryota > Metazoa > Mollusca > Gastropoda > Lepetellida > Haliotidae > Haliotis > Haliotis laevigata. The sequence goes on from VKKT01000268.1 coordinate 118,667, forward strand.
GTACAAGCAGCCGCACATACACATACCTACGCAGGCAAGTCGTCATATGAGCGAAATATTCTCAAGCACGACGTAAAACCCAATTTCACCTCACCT
>VKKT01000268.1:128218-141830 GCA_008038995.1 Haliotis laevigata
CCGTGATATTGCTGGAATATTGCTAAAAGCGGCGTTAAACTAAACTCAGTCAGTCAGTCTGAGCAATCTAGAAAACAGCTTCATATATTATTTTGAATTGAATTATGGCCAAATATTTATGTTAGAAACATGTGTTTTATATGAAGTCTTATTCAGACAATAGTGTTGTACTATACTGGTTGGTCATGAACAGAATCACTGCCACATGTAAAACAGACTTAAATTTAAATTTCATTTCTTTTTCAATTTTACAGGCAGTCTTCAGTTTCAAATTTAATTATAAGCTAAACGTCTTCACTATGGTGACGAAACGCATCTCCTTTTTATACTACTACTCACATCGATGGCAATGTGGAGATATAGAATTCAATTATCATCAAAACTATCGATAGAATAAGGAGCTATGTTTCCCTTACGCACCCTTGTTAACTCCAGGTTATCAATGTTCTCCATGCTGTACACATGTTGAAGGCTTGTAATGAGCAGCAGCGCTGCATGCAAGGATAAAATTCGCTTCATGGTCAGAACATGTGGAACCGATGATAGTAATGACAAAGCAAGCTCTATGATAGGGAGAAGCGCCTATTGCATGGACATTGCAACTCCTGAAGCTTGTTTTCGCTGCGCTTGTTTCCAGAAACATATTTTTGTTTACAAGTTGATTACCTTTTGATATTTCGAAGCAGGGTAGACAATTCTTAACAGAGAGCCATGTAACTGGGAGTGATGAGGACCAGCTTGAATTAATCTGTGGGAAATGAAATATGTAGTATGTTTACCGCTCTAAACGGTACAAGTATGTGTGTGGTGTCGCATGTAGTTTATTGAGGAACTTGTAGGTCGTGCCAAAATCTCTACATTCTGCCTAACAAGACATACCGCTATGCATATTTGTCACGATTTCCTTGAACACTTCTCTCTTCGCTTGATTGCCTTTGTCTGCAATTGCCGTAACGAATGAATGGGAACACTGTGTTTGGATACTTGTTCTAGTCTCTACCTCGGAATGGCATCACTGTTACCCTCCTGCGTGTGATCTGTTTGCGGTATGTAGGCAGCACTCAGGCAAAACATTGCTCTATATTAAACTAACTGTTCAAACACCAACGAAACGCCTAAGTTGTAAACGATATATACCCATGTAAAATGTTACATCAAGATAGAACAGTAACTGCTGTACCAGGGAACCTGTATCAAAATCTGTATTTGTACAATGTTATGATTCATGTTGTATCTCTATCATCAGGTTGTATGGAGGAAACTCCCCATGGCGGGGCCTCTTACCGTCGGCACGAAGACGTGGGTGAAGGATAAGCGAATTCACGTAGAACATATGCCTAACAGTGACCAGTGGAACCTTATAATAGAAAAGGCAAATGTTAATGACACTGCCACTTATGAATGCCAGGTCAGCTTTAGGAGCAAAAAATTGCGTCAGCTTATAACGCTCACTGTAAAAGGTATGTTTAATCATGATTTATTTTACAAAGACACCTTTGGATAATTTTCATTTTTTGGTTCTGTTTTCCCTTTCAGGAAATGTGATTACGTGGATGAATGGATTTTGTTTTACGCTTACATCAGCAATATTTCACCTTCATAACGTCAGCCCTCGTTGTTTCTGTCTTTCATGTTAATATTACCATCGATCCGTGGGCTGTAGGTTTGATTTAAATGCATGGAGTCGATAAGGGAACGTGTAAGGTTAAGATCGTCCAAAAAGAATATGCTTCTATATTTTGCAAAGTTTGTTCCAATTCGGTTTGATAACGGTATGTTATAATTATGCAGTATATATCACTCACTACAATTTAAAGTAACTACTAACAGAATATGTATCAATCTAATCATACGGCACATGTTTTCATTCAAAGCAATTCATTTACATCACAACGAGATCAAAAGCGTCGACACTTGAGCGTAAATAAGGGGGTTTCATATGTTGAGGTACCACTGGCATGATCTGCGAAATGTAGCTTGATGCATCTTGTGATCTCTGATGGTCTGACGTGGGTCAGCTGACATCGTAGAAAACGTCTACACAGGAAACTAGTGGTCCCTCACATTTAAATTCAAACCAGTGCTGATTTGGCATTCCTCATGTCACATCCGTCGCAGTGGTGCTCAGCTTCAAAGCGACGGAAGATGGCGGCTTATGTGTTCCTATACCTTATAGATTTTTCTGCTCTAAATTAAATTCTTCAGATAAGTCTTCGATGGGCACATGGTTTTCATATAATCGTCAGTGTTCAGTTGATATTTTAGTCACACAGCCTTTGCAAAGCCATGTACTGATAATACGTCATAATACCAGATCAGAAATAGAACAACACTGCTCGGTGATTTACTCTGAATTGATTTTTCTTGTGATTCCTATTTCAGACGATTCAAATAAAGACGCGCCAAGTAAGTAACCCAGTTCTATATCAAACACCTATTGGTTGCATATAGAAAGCATATATACTTAAGTTAGTGATGGAATGATTTTAAAATATTAGGCATAAGCTGCAGTTGAGTTTTACACAATACCATTATTATTCCACACGCTACGACCACAGCTTTAACACGTTCAGAAGCACCACGTCTTCCTCTGGAACTGCAATCACCAGTGCATGCAAGATCACTCACCACCACCAGCCCATGTATGCTCTAACCACTGACTTGTCAATGCTGATAATTAGAAGCATAATTCCCTGTTGTTTGCAGATAAATGAGTGAGTTTAGTTTCACGTCGCACTCAGCGACATTACAGCTATATGGCGTCGGTCTGGAAATAATCGAGTCTTGACCAGACAATCCAGTGATCAGCAGCATGGACATCGATCTACGCAACTGGGATAGGATGACATGTGTTGCAGGTTAATGTTTACATAAACATCTGTGTGGTTTGTACATATGAACAACCATGATCCACAAGAAAGCCATATCAGTTTACGCAAAAACAATAATGTACATGCGCACTATCTGTCTGAACCAGTTCAGAATGGCCTATTTTCATGAACTGGATATATTAATATACAATCACTGATACATCTATCTTGGCCTTTAGAAGGAATTGATAGTAGCTCCGATTACATTTAATAATTCTCGAGTTGATGCAAATGCGTATAAAAGACAATAAGGTATACTTTAAGGTACAATTAGATATCAATAGGTAATAACATAAAACACGCATATTTAAATATAACTGAGGGCTATTTTCTTATCGGTAGGTAAAAATGCATTTAGCAAAGGTCACTTTGATATTATTAACAACATCTTTACTTAACGAGCATGTCATTGATTTTGCTGCTGTTAGAAATGTTCTATATTTTAGTTTTCGTTGTTTGCGCATGGCCTATAGTTATATATGTAATAGGTACTTAATAGTGACATATATGTAAGTGCATGGTATTTCAATACACTTTTACTTCCTCTACTGCAACAGGTTTCTAGGTAAAGTGTACATATGTATATAGCGTACATCTATATAACTTTGCATGGACGAACTTTCACACATGAGGGAGTACTCTTGTTTTTCTCGAAAATGAGTTATTTTCTTTTCCCAAAACATCTGACGGTTGCATAATGATCTGCAAATGTATAATGTAGAAATTTAACAAATATTTGTTCAGCGAAAGAAACCGCGAATACAGCAAAACAAATGACATATTGGTCTAATTTCTTTTGGCTAAATTCTTTCGCTGTGCATGAAATATGGCTTTGATCATGAACTGAAACAGTGTATTATTTATTTATGGAAAGGAGATACTTGGTAAGTATATTCATATTTGACGACAGATGTTGTTTTGGGTATTGATCTGTGGCCACTTCTGTCGCCAGATATTGGTAAGGGGAAATAACTCATTTCCGTAACCTCTGACATTACTTAAAGACACCAGAGAGTGTGGAATGGCTTTTTACGTCGTCTAGTGGCGGGCTTGATCTCTTCGTTGTGGTCGTGGCACCAGTCAGAAATCAATTTTGAAAGTCTAAATTATGATTTTGATATGCAGAGATCGTTTATTTTTCAGCTCTTTCCATTTCAGGGATTCAAATAAGTGGCGAAAGTTATCTTAAGAAAGGACAAACCTTGAAACTTACTTGTAACGCCAGCTTAATTGATGAATCCATGGACGGGTTATGTTGGTACAAAGATAATGACATCCTAACTACTCAAGGAGACAAACGGATACAAGTGTTAAGTTCTGTGATGCTCTCTAGAACCTCAAGTGGACATATGAGCAGTGTGTTAGAAATTACTGATACCACAGCCAGTGATAGTGGAAATTACGTGTGTAAATCGCCGGAAAATTCACAGATGGCGGGAGTCCGAGTGGAAGTATTGAATGGTAAGTGTTCATAAAAATATACTGACAAGTTAGATATTAATTCATATTTGAATATAGAGTTACGCCTTTCTCTTGACTTTCTTAATACATTAAAATGAAGGATGAATTTTGTATGAAAATAACATTAAAACACTATTGTTGACAAGTTTAAACACGAATAAGCATGCAACAACATGACTTGCGGAATACCTCAACGGGTAAGGACATGTGCAACAGGACATCACAAACCTTTAAGTGCAAATCTCACAATGTTAACAGCTGCCAAGAAAAAGTAAATATCCAATACACTAGGAAAATCTTTAACCAAAATAGTTATTGTTTATTCACCTGAAGTAAGTATAGTTAATGGCTGTGAATACAGCACAATAAATATGGATAAGAATTATGTTCTTAGGTCATTTGGTTTATTGACATAAGTATTAAGTTTACGGTTTGTTTGCTTCATGTAAATTTGGTCCCTGTATTTTGTTTTGAGCATCAACAAGTTGTGAATCAAAAAAGTCCTCCTCTTACCCTATCCACTCCCACACACATCCCAAAACACACACACAAACACACACACAAACACACACACACACACACTTTCCCATACCATTATTTCCGATATTTTCACGTTGCAAAGCCATCGGGTGTGACAACGTTCATTAGACCCTAGTAATTGGTCCATGTGATTCATTGAGGGTAGATCGTGCTTAGTAGTGTATTTAGACGAATCTTATGGGACTACTTATGTTCATTGACCAAAATGTGCCTCGATTACTTAATTAACATTCAACACTTCCTTGTGATATGTCAGTATATAATAATTTAAGTATCATGGTATTATACACATAAGTAAAACCCTTCTGATATTGTTTAAATTGTGCTTTTGGTTCAAAGCCGAACTCGGAAATATCGCAGTACATGACGGCCGCTTGTTAGTTATCTGGTCCATGCAAGACAAAACAGGGAATGACATTGTTTGCAATCATCCACAACATCGCTGTAACATGACACGCTGTAAGCTAAGTCACTTTCCCTGACCACCCATTCCTCTTACGACCAGAAAAAGAGCAGTCAAATCTGACAGTGTGTGTAATTCGTACAAGAACATATAGGAGATAACGTACCATGTGTCTACACGTTATAAGTAACTCCGCAAAATTGGCAACACAATCCGAGTTAGATGTTACTACTGTTCATCATGTTTTCTTCACTTCAGTGAGCTACTCGCATAAATTGTGCGTACCGTCAAGCGTTATTTCATTCACTATGCCCATACAATATGTGCTTATGGTTCAGTGAGTGATAATTCTCACCATTCTGATTACATCAATTACTGACATAACGGAACACGTGTTGCTTATTATCTCAAAGTGGAAGGGTGTCAGCAGATATTGACATAGCATATTGTTATTAGATAATCAAACATTGAAGATTACCACCCATTGTAATAAATGCTTTGTCCGGCACGAACTATCAATCGCCAAGGAATGCGTAATGTTGTATTTAGTGTCTCGGGTGTAAGAGCTTCAAACTGTTGTCTGGCATGACAGTTATGTGGCGAGACATAACACTATTTCTTCCATACAACGTCAGGGGAATAACAGGTATCAACCATTTGTAATTATATTTGGAATTGGCGTGACAAAAATTACTTTCACCTTTGGGTAATACAGATCAACCGAAACAGAGATGTGTGTAAAGATACACTTTACTCACTGCACCGTTGATATAAAATAAATGTTAGCGTTTGCGTTGAGACAACAGCTCCATGGTAGAGGGACTTCTACATCCTTAATGTCTACGTTTAGAATATATTTAGAAAGTATAAGTAGTTTCATTATCTTCCGATTATAGTTTTCATAACACAGTTCACATGAAATATGCATACTAATAACTATAACATAGATCAATACAATATGCCGTTGTAAGCACTTCCACTATCAATCAAGAAATGATAGGTGCATTATCTTCAGCAAACTTAAGTGACAAATTGTCAGTTTAATAGTCATTAGCAATTCGAGCTACTCAGTGCATGGTGGTTTTATTTCCTCGTATGTAATTTCATTGCGGCTCCTGATTTATGTTTTTCGATCGTGGCTCATTAAGTCCCCGTGTTCTGGTTTTAAGAGAGAAATCAAAGTTCGAGTAAACTTCCGACAGAAGATTTTCTAATGAGGTTTAAACTTTAAATGATTACAAAGCTATTGGGTAAACTTCATGAGAAAGATCAAGGTCCCCACATGTAGCATTAAATTTGTTGCAAAGACCAAGGGCAGAGGGTTAATGCAGACTTTATAAACAGTTGTTTTTTACGTTTGCCAAACAAATCCCTTCAGCTACATTTTACATAAATCGTAATGCCATGATAACCTTTTTGTAGTTATGTATTTCTGTATCGTTGAGTAAGTCATGTTTAAGTTCAAAGTGTATTTATTTTTTAAGATTTACTTTCTGAATTCTATTTAGGGTAGGTTTAACATACATTTACGAGATACTTTACGTTTGCATTCGTTAAGCCTAAGGTTAAATGTAGAGACACATTCCATAGTATGATACGAACACTTCTTGTGTGTGCTGGGAAGGAAGTACCCCACTAATCAGGTTTTAAAAATTGTGTTTTGGTGTGTTGTTTATTGTTTTGTTCAAAAGAATATTGTGTTTACATCCACACGAACCACCGTCTCACCCCAATCAAGGTTTCTACCGGTCCATGAACTAATTACAGACACACGTGCATGTCTGCTAAACGCATTCGAAAGGAGTTTATGCATATATCCGTGGCATTCTGTCACTCACTTACTTTGATTTAAAGCGTGCCTGAGTATATCTGTACGTGATGGTAAACAGATAGACATGTGGGTATGAGTATTTATGGCGAGACAAATATTTTTCTTGACAAATGGGTTACAGACACAGTCACACATGAATCTAACTCAGTGTGTGTTTACATGTGATAGTCTGTTTCATGAATTCAGTATATTACAGATATTACGAGTGCCAAGCAATGCTTTCTCGCAGAAAGAACAAGTGATCAGATTCATCCTGAAAGCGCCAAGAAGCACCAAAGCACATTTGTGACATTTTTAAAGGTTACATGATTACAATCGGTTTCATATTTTATCACAGAACGACCTTATTCAACATTGCAGTTATAAAGTTTGGAAGTATTTAAATTCTTAAAGCAGTAGTTTGCTTTGAGATGAATGACACTGAAAATACGCTGCATCGACATCTGCTAAATATCACCGTTTCCGTGTTGTCATTATGCTTTTTCTCTTTGGCAGGTTCCCAGAATATTAAGCGAGGTAAGATCCATTTTCTGCTGCCTTCAACTCTGTCTTCAACTCTGTCTTCATTTTCTTTGATAAGTCTATCTCTGCCTGCAATCGATCTAATTTTGAAGCCATCTGAAGGATAATTTGCTTTAAAACATTCTCACCCATTCACTTTCACGTATGGACGTCTGTAATGTATTTCCTATATGTATTTGTGTATAGAAATAACATATAGGTGTTCGTTATGCTGGCACTGGCCCTTTTAGTTATCATCATCTTCACCACAGCACAGCCAGAGCGACCGGATATTTGACACACCATTGCATTGCTAAATTGGCAATAAATAGCGCATTTACACCGGTTACCTTCTCCCAGTCTGTACTGGGAAACAGTGGAAAGGAAGGAACCATACATTATTCAAACCCATTGACAACTCAAGGTGGTATAGTGGCTTAGAACTGAACCTGAAATGTTTTTACAAGTATCATATAGAAATAGCCGGTGACAATGCATGTAATCTGTTACTATATTTGTTTAGATTCTTGTGAATACTGAATTCTTCGCCATTAAGAATGAACATCCTGGTATATTTGAAGAGAGAAACTGATTATTTTATGTTTCGCATTTAATCCCAGACATGCATGCATATTAGACTTCGTTCAAATTTTATAAACACCTATGATGCCACATTTTATTTTCCTCTGTGGCGTACCTACCGAACACTCTCTACCTGGGTTGTCACAAATGGGCTGCTACCCTTAAAAGAGTGAGTGAGTGAGTTTAGTTTTTAGCCGCACTCAGCAATAATCCAGCTATATGGCGGTCATTAAAGAATGGACGAGACACACTCCAGTGATCAACAGCATGAGCATCGACCTACGCAACTGGGGTACGATGACCTTAAAAGAAGGGTATATAGTGTTCAGGTTATGCTGTTTCGATGGCTGAATAAAAAGTGCTGACCAAGGATTTATGGGGCAAATATCTTCAAAACTGGCTACATCAATTGTGGTCATACGGGTTCTTTTGTGTGTAACCTTCAACTTATATGTTCGTTTGAATCATCCACAATTACAACATATGTAGTCATCGGAAATAAGAACAATGTCATGTGACATCATGACATGCTGCTTCATGTGTGTGAGTTTTTTAACATTACTAAGATACAGAAGTTCCATGCATGTAGACACATTTTCATTCTTCCTTGATCTTTGAAATTAACTGTAGGCTGTACATTCACAGTTCCACCCGATCCAGTGGAATCGATGGATATGAAAAGTTCTCCAAACAAGAAGAAACATGTAAGTGGGTGCTCACACCGTGTTCTCTCAGACAGTTACCTTCTCTCAACGACTTTAATCACTGCAATCCTTACACTTGTGAGAAAATAACCCGGGGATATTCGAAGCAAAGACGCTGTGATATGTGATCTCTTCTAGCATCATTTGACGTTAAATAGGACGGCAATTATTGGCGGTGTTTCCCAACAATGACGACTATCATGTTACTATTGGGGACGAGTTGGACGGTATTGCCAATATCATCTGGTGCTGTGCTATTTGTGCAAGGACGCAGATGAGGAGGACGAGTGGGATTTCAAACAACTCGCCTATCATTGGGCACAGACTTAGGATGGAAGACTTCTACATTTTCACATTACAAAGTGCTTCGTTCACATTCCAACACATGTCAGTATTATGTACACATCAGTCAACTCACGTCTATCGTTTAGTGGAGGACCCCGACATCGCCCTATACACCTGAAGGTATGTATTGGAATCGATAAATTTCACCATTGCTGAGCGACGTCGATTAATCTCTTTTCTACTTTCACCAGAAGCAAAATATGGAATTTCACGTGTGAAATTTTATTGAGTGTCTCGTTACATCATGAATTCGAATTGCAAATCTTGCTTTATATTTGATAGTGTGACATCTAACTGATTCGGTGATCACATGTGGTTAAATACGACACTTGGGTGTAGCACGGCTGGATTAGTTCCTTTCCAACTGTGAACATGTGTAAATAGCAGTAAAGCTTACGCTGAATACCTTCAACAAGGAATCTGGAGACTCCCCTGGCAAAGAACGAAGATAGTTGTCATACTCATTATTTTCTCTTTACGAGCTAGCCCCTCTCTGACCCATGGACGGCAGGACTATTTATGTACAAGGAACAAGCAGATAGGCATCATTGTGATGCGATTTATGGTTCAATGGCTGATCTCCCCTTCCCTGAATGAGATATGTGTTATGGTATATAGTTTGTTATGGTATATAATTTCAGATATAATTTTAAACATTTACTATATTTCGTTTTCAGAGAGCAGTGGAATATTTACATGTCTCACGGAAGATACGAACATGTTCATAAAAATTCCTTTCCTAACAATATCATAATATCGAAATAGGCCATCATGATAATGTCAGCAACTGGACGTAGCAATGTAACAATTTGTGAAATTGTGCTGAGACCCTGCCTGTCACATCACGGAAACATTTGTCAGCGATGTTTAGAGTAAATGGCAACATAATCATTCAGGACCTACTGACCTTTATTAACAACTTTAGTGCAAGACGGAGTATCAGAGGGACGTGCCCAGGAACAGTTACATACACAATTAGAACTAAGGACTATTCGTACACATTACAACAGTTACCTATATCTAACGGGTAGTACATGCGACTTGTGGGCCCTTCATCATGTACAAAGCATCATGGTACAGACGTATGGTCTTCGGGGAACTTTGGACATCTATGTATGCGTAATAAGCAAATGTGCTTAATGACGATTATTCAGGTAAATATACGCAGTGTGCAATATGTGTATGATGTGTGGTCATATCCTGAAAATCTTCGCTATAGCGAGTTTGTGGGGTTAACGAAATGTACCCCACTACAGCAATATGTAGATACCTCATAACATAGAGGTATATTCAGTCTGTGAAACGTATGGGGTGAAATATAACGTGCGTCCTAGGCGTTAAGCCATTAAAGGGTTAACAGACACAAGTGATTTAGGTATTAATCCGAGGGTTGTGTATAGCAAGTTGTACTACAGTCTTTCACGGTAAGTAGATTTTGTACATTTCTTACACCTTGTCTTTGTAAATACAAATGTGAATAATCTGTGATATGTGGAACATGCGGGCTACTTCAGGTCTATTGCTTATAGTTTTTGTAGTTCATATATTGCAATGGATATTTTGTTTTCATTGGCCTGTGATTAATGTCATGTGCTAAGAAGAAGCATACACGAATTTGCAAATAATACTAAAGAATTGATTGTGCTAATTGTCTAGTTTACAAACAACATAATCATGTTGGGAACTTACATGTGTGTTGGTCACACTTTGATAGTTGCATAACATCGTCTTTGAGGCGAGTACATGTTGCAATTTATGCTAAAATAGCCTCGCTTTCTTTGATTTTATGGACGGAAATAAGGGATATATTGAAGTGATGAATTCTATTTTCTTTACTAAATATATAACAGCAAGGATGGGACATGCTGACAGTTCATAATGATATACCTATTGGGACCCAAAGGGTCGCGTGCCATTATCTGGGCGCAGTCTGGTGCAGGATTCAGACCCACTCCTCCTGCAGAAGTTGACAGACATGACGACCACTGTCAACCCACAGATGGTCAGTGGCTTTAGGGCAGGGAGTTTACTTGGCATATAACAGAAACAGCAGTTCACATGTACGCGAATCTGTTCGAATAACCGAAGACGTTTTTTAACATTCATACGCGGAAAGAGTACAATCATGTTAAGTCAGTCGATCTACCATAGCTGCAGGTGATTACTGATCCATCGCTTACGAACACGTCTGTCAAAAAGGTTCCGGTCATTTGTCGACTAGGAACATCCATTCATCAAGGAACATTGTACGATGTCATCTGTCCTTTATCATACTTGATAATGAATCAGTCCCATGCTCTTGGAAACATGTTACCTATGAATATCCCGTTACAATGAAATCATGCTAAATGAATAGAGATCACGATAACCTCTCGGAGAGTGACTACATACCTCTAACTACCCGTTACTCATGCCGTTTTTGCTCCGTTTTGTTTCGCATCGGTGATAGTAAGTGTACGCGTTGTTGCCACAAAACAACGGTTGCTTTTATCCTACAATTGCTCTGCGTTCGTGACAAAAGCATGACACTAAGAAATTTTTTGAGAACATTCGTCTGAGAATGTGACTACTATTTAATCTGTTCCTAAAAACTTCTAATGTGATCTCTTATTTCCGTCCGTTGCTGTATTTACAGTAAATACGTTTTTCACTCTGCCAAACAATGCGCTTTCGTTTTCGTCGAGGCATGTTGGGGAGGAAGAAACAGCCATGGGAATGGTACGTAAATATCGATCAATAATGCATCATCGGTCTCCGTAATAAGAACACATCCAGCAGTAGCCAAATTCTAGGAATAGAACCTGTAACAGACCACAGTGTACACCACTCTGTTGTATTCTTTCCTACAGTCTTAAATCTACATCAGCAGTGACCTCACGACTGTGCAAATTGTGAGGATTTATGACTCTGCTGTAGGCAAAACAGGAAAATGGCACATGTCCAAATTGTTGTGTGTGTGTCAGAGCTACTTTTGAAAGCAAGCGAAACGCTTCTCCTTAGCACTGCTGGTGTGCTGTATGTTTTCTCTTGATGCACATATGCAAAGCTTCTACACCGTGGAAAGCCATAATGATTGGTGTTTCAAAAACATAAATATATTGTTTCACATGGTTGCAATGGTGATAATGAAATATTGATTTATCAAATATTACATTGTTGCGTTATCTGAAGACAGATACTTTTCATTTGATGTAAAAACATACTGTTATTACAAGGCAATTTAGCTGATATCTCACTGTTAAAATTTCAGTGTTGCATTGAAGGGTTTTATCATGCTAGAGTGTTGTAAACTACAAGCAAATAAATGGCTTTTGTTACAATATCTTAGTAAGTCACCATGTTAACTCGTTTTAGGTTCCTCAATTTAAGGCTTTTCTCCGTCCATATCATTTCAAAACGGTTCACCATCCAGTATTGGTTAAAGAACTCATAATGAAAAGTCGTCATGTTTATAGTTGTCGCAATGTGTCGTCTCCTTTACGTGAATTTTGATGCGACCGTTACCAGATAGAGTCAGCACCTGTGAAAAATACCTGTTAGTCAACACGTCAAGCCTATGTTGGTATTCGATTGCATCAATGCGACACCATCTCAGTTTGTCATTGACACAAAGTTGTAATTATTACTCTTGATAATTGCTGATTTTGTGTTCCATTGTATATTGTCTGTAGATATACATGAGTATGTAAATTAGGTATATCATCATTTAATCATCATTTTTCATATGTATATATCCATTATTGATGTATATAATCTGTAAATATTATGACATGCATTCATGTAAATTAAACTGAACATGAAGAATAGACTTTGCTGTTTTATTTTCAAGGAATATTTTGCACTCACATTTGTTGACATGAAGAAGAGCGGTGGGGTAGCCTAGTGGTTAAAACGTTGGCTCGTGACCCCGAAGGCCTGGGTTCGATTCCCCACATGGGCACAATATGTGAAGCCCATTTCTGGTTCCACCGCCGTGATATAGGTGAAATAATACTAAATGTGGTGTAAAACCCAACTCACTCACTGACATGATAAAATATATAAATGCCTTCTGGCATCGAAAGCGATGGGGTAGTCAAGTAGTCACACGTTGTTCATCACACTGATGGCCCAAATCCTCAGATGTGTCTTCCGTGGTAACAATTAATGTATTTTGCTAAAAATAGCACGTAATCAAATTGAATCTTTTCGAGTACAGTTTGGCTCTTACGTGAATCTTGGTTTACTTGAATCAGATCTACCCAGAACATTTAAAGTATAATTTCAATATAATATTACCATTTCTCGTCCTTCACTTAGGGACCGTTCATAATTTTTAGCTAGGGGCAATGATGTGATTTTTATTGACAAGAATGTACAATGTGAATTACACCCC
>VKKT01000268.1:161442-173231 GCA_008038995.1 Haliotis laevigata
CTTCGGGTTACTGAAGACAAAAGGCACTGAAAAGGGAGGAATAAGTCAGGATTGACCATTGCTTCCCGACAGGTGTGAAGTTTGGTTACTCGGGACGTAAGGAAAGTGGTCAATTGTATTTATGTGGAAATGTTGAGAGACTATATTTGTTAAGTTTTGCTGGATTCTGGAAGTGAATGGGTTGGTAGATGTTGTTTGTTGTATGCACCTGGCGTACATGGGTTGCTATATGTTGTTAGTTTTATGAACACGACGTGAATAGGCTGGTACATTTTGTTATATTTTTGCATGATGGGAATGGGTTTCACATATGTTATGTTTGGAATTACATTTTCCGAGTAATGACATTCAGAGAGTCAGGCACCTAATCGTCAGCGCACAAGGTCTGCGATCTAACCTACTCAGTCTCCAGTCTGACAACTGGTAGTGTAGATCACGTACTTCGTCTACTCTCCTGACTAATGGACACGGCCATCGTCGCCGAAATCTACAATTATTAATACACAGTGTCATTTAGAAAGTGGTCGAATTTAACATATGTTCCCTTTTCTCACTAAAGTGCAGATTCTAGTGCATGTTTTGTGTTGAGACCCAGTCGGGATTCGAACCCAGACTCTTAGACACCTAATTACCTGCACACAGAGTCAGCGATCTAAACCACTCGGTAAAATTGGTTGCTAGATTCTGTTTGTTGTGTAAATTCATGGCTTGAACGATTATCGCTATGCGCCTGCGGTACATGCAGTTTAATCTTGGAGCCCATGAGCAGTTTGTTTTGCTTCAAGATACCGAATGTTGTGCTAAAGGATTGCAACAAACAGTATCTTCCAGCATGTCTGGTGTATAGTATACAAACGTGTCTCTCCCGAACCTCAAATAGATGAAGGATGTTTGCAAACGAGTTTGCCTGTTTCATCAACTCATTATTTAGCGTTGATTCAGTCAAGCTAACGTAAAGCGTAATCGTATGTGCAGTTTAAGTAGTTCTTTGAACGTAATGGTCGTCATAGTTACGAAGTTGTTTGACTTATGTAAAGATCACGAAATGCAATTCTTACAAAGATGTTAACACTATGAATAACATTCGGTGTGTGCTTTGATGCCTAACGGACAAGTCCAGTGTAAATATACAGTTTGCTGTAAGTGCCTGTAGAATATCAACCAGAAAGTACCCAATATTCTGAACCCACCTACATAAAACCTAAGAAAAAATACACACGATCGAGTAAATGGAAATAAAGTGAGCCACAAGAGAAACAACTGTAATTTGAGTTTCAGATACCACCTTACGCAAGCTTTCACTGTACAGAGTGTTCGATCAGTCAATGTGTATTTACAGTCAGCTCATGTTAATTCGAAAGTATAAATTCTTCTGTGACTCACTGGCTAATTAAGGAGACGTTCGTTCCGAATAGGTGTAAAATAGATTTCAAGAGGAACTGATCTTTTTTCTCCTGACACTTTTCTCCTGAAAACTGCTGTGAACATGTTGATTAGTCGGTTACAGAACATTGGAAGTCAACACTCGTATCTCACCATTATATCACGGGAATTTTGATATAAAATTCAAATGTTTTCACTTATAAAGATCCGAGATGATATGAAGACATTCGGTAACAGTCAAGTTGGCACAAAGACAAAGAGTGAATCTCCTTCCTATAATAAAAACACCTGGATTGTTTCATACCGATTTCCAACACAAGGGCACTGCATCACAATGAAATGATCAAAAAAGATACCACATCCATTTGCTGGGTAATTGTTATTATTCACTTATCCCTCACACAAGGCATGAATGTTTTATAAGGCGTCTAATCAAAACCCCTCATTCTCTGTCTCATCCCTAATCTAAGCCATGTGGATTTTAGATCAAAAGCCAACACCCTTAATCATCTTCAAAGACGTCCCTTGTCACCCAAGGGCATATATTTGACCTTAGTTCCATCTATCACAAGTTAAATGTTTAAAACAGTGGGATGGGAGAGAGGAATGGGGTCACACACTGGTCATGACGATTCATGTTGAAATTGAAGATAGGCTTTGAACTATCGCGCTAGTAAAGTGATTATAGAAGCGTGTATTGACGTATAGTTTTACATGGAATACTTCATATGTGTATATTGGTCGATGAGGTAGCCGTGTGGTCAAAGCGTTCGATCGTCACATCTAACGCCTGAGTTCGAATTCCAACGTGGGTGCAATGTGTAAAGGCACTTTGGAGAACCAAAACTCAACAACTCACCTATTGTACATCAGCTCAAGCTCAAACAGAATATGGGAGAGGTGGCTAGGTACAATGTGTAAATCCATTCTTTGTGGCCCCCCGCTGTGATATCGATTCACTCACAATTAGACAAATGTAACGTTTCTCAAAGTGCAAGATGACATATGTGTTGTTCTTATTTGAGATGTAAAGTCAACTAGTTCAACATAATTGATGATGTGTGCGAATTGATTCGGGAAGTAGTTATTTTTAATAAAAACATGTGTGAAGGGTACTGCTGGAAGGTAGGGCATGCTTAACATATTCATGAACTGAATTCCTTTGAACCACTCATAACACTTTCACCACTATTTTGCTTTATATACTCAATATAATCTATTTTGGCAGACAATCGAGACTCTATGAGTGAGGTATCCCAGCTGTGAAAGTTGAAGGCCCGGTTCGATTCCATCTTGGACACAACGAAGGAAGTTCATATGTGTTTTCTAAGGTCGACATATGGTTGGATTATTACATTCCTTCGGCAGTAGTTAGCTAGGAAAAACAATTTTCTAATTGAAAGACAAGTGTTGTTTCATATCTGTTTCATATGTATGCATTGTTATTATTGGGCACTAATCCATTAGTATATTTCTGTTCGAAATCGACAAACTGTGAAACAAGTTACAAGGTCGGCAGTTCTATTGCTGTCACAAAACAGTGTTCTCAAGGGCCTGAAATTTGTTTCTGGTTCACGTCCCACAATCAGCATTTCTAGGAAGCGTGCATATGCTCAATTTACCTGTTTATCACGTTGGGTCACGTTATGAAGGACCGAAGGAGAAGATCATTGTGTGCAGTATACCACCTGATGAAGCACAGTAGGAGACTTGTATGCATGTTTGAGACAAATGCACTGTTATTTCCATGTATATGTGATCATCGTACATACCATGTGACTATGCGGCCATGACAGGCCATCACGTACAAGAGCGTGCATTCCTGGTCTTCAGCCTTCTCTGCAATAAACACTCGACGGAACATGCGTGTGATTCATCAATAAACTATCGCTTATGACCAAGTAATGAGCAATAACGGTTTAAGATGCTTATGTCAATATACGGCTTAACTGCAAAGTATTATTATATATGAAAATACAGCAGTATTTAGCCGCTGTGCTCAAGGCCTTAGATATACCGTCGAGATGTGAGCAGTTCGAGACAGTTAGACCTGAAAATAGCATATTTTGGAGGTAACAACACAGCCTTGACTTAAGTCGTATAAGCTTTCTGGGCTGAGGGAATTCATGTGGTTCACCACAGTTAAGCTGCTGCTTGCTGATATACTCTTCTGTATCTCGATACTGATACAGATCCTGAGAGTAGCAGTAACATGACAGTTACCAGACATGATTGCTGCAGTTAGACAGGAGTCGAGATATAATTTACTTCAGAATCTTCGATTATGATTAAAATAAAACGTATTTACCGCAAATATTCCAGAAACCAAAATGAAATGTGCATATACACGAATACTGTCGTCATTTTTTCTTTGCTTGTTTTACACGGGGTTTAAATGAACGTTGTTAAGTGTTTAACTAGATACGGCTTGCAATGCACAGCTGGCATGAAAAGTAAAATATTGTAAGTGCATCCATACAAATTCGGAAGACAGAGCCACCTTTGCTGTATTCTTCGCCTTACCAGAAAGGTTTAGGTGAAGGATGTTTTGTCAAGGCCGAGATGTAAAAGTGGGAGGTGTGGGCCCCCTAGGGAACTACCTAATCAGCCAGCGAAGGGCATCTGTGAGCATCACGCAAGACATTCATATAAACAATGAGTTGTAGTACGGTATTATGGGATAGGTCGAATCATTGCGTGATGATTTATGAGGCTTTGGTAGTTATAAAATCAGAGCCTACTCTTGTACTTGTAAGTTGGATACTTGAAACATATTTAAATAACCACGTGCGTAGCAGGAAAGATAATGAATACATGACACGTTTTTTTATGGATAACACATTCCTTTTATTCTTAATACGACATTTCGGAGCTAATTCTTGTTCCTTCCGCAGGTGAATGAAAACACGTCATATATTCATATTCATCCAACTTCTAAATACCTTTAAAGAACTCCAGGAAACACGGTTTTCGACGCCTGTAAATGTACAGCATATGTTTTCCCAAATGGCTGAACGAAGAACTAAAGGAGGACATTCTGTAACTGTTCTTACTCTGACCAGATGAGTACGAGACATCAGATATCGCAGTGTCTGGTTTCGGATTCTTCTGGAACAGCATGGGGTGCATGGGAGGAACGCTGAACGAAGGACTGAAGGACTCTCCTGGAGGGCATTCGGTAACTGTTCTTACACTGACTAGATGGGTAGGGGACATGAGATATGGCAGTATCTGGTTTCGGCTTCTTCTGCTACAGCGTGGGAGGCATGCAAGAGCTTTCATTCATGCAAGACCATTTAAAGTGTGTATATTAAAAAGTAAACAGCCCCACCTGATATATCAATATACCAGTCTGCAACGTTTCATTTTAGCCGAGTTCCTAACAAAACAGGAACGTGGTAATTGACGTAGAAATCGTCAGATCAATTTACTTGCGAAAGAAACTCGTAGCATCAGTAAGCCAGTAATAAATTATTGTGACATGATGAATGCACATAATAATGCAAGACGTGGCCGTCTAGAACATGTCTGGAGCACAGAATGTTTTTATACAGGAGTGTCATAACATTCTTGACAAATTTTCGGCACAAGTGTACGACAGAGTGATGCATGCTATCAATTTTCGTTAACTAATTATCAACACTAACAGTCATACATATACTATATATAGTTCTTTTTGTGACACTGAATCTTTATGAGTGGATGTAAATAAGAAACAGATGAGGCGGTTGCACTGGTCTCTTTTATTTCCCAATTTAGGTGAGGAAAATGGCCGAATATAATACCCTATTTGACTACCACGAAACAATATCAGACAATCGATAAACCTAAGGTGTTAAGTTGAAGTCCTTGGTCTGAGACGAGCATCCACAAAGTAACATTCCCACAAAGAGCAGAGCACATTTGGTGTCCATGGGGATGCCCACTTCTTTCCGAAATGTCCCATTCCAAAATTTTACACAGACATTTATAGATATTTTTTATAATCCAGCTTTTGGCATATTGGTATATCAGTACACTTCAGATGACACTTGAGTTCATTAGTATGTAGTATACCCGTGTATCATTTCAACAGTATACGATAGATCTCCTTATAGACCAATATCAGTACTTCAGATATGAGGTTTGGGAATTCCGAAAACAGATCAGCCCCTTGGCACATATGAAATGTCAGTCAGTGACCAGTGACATTTGCCTTGCATTTTCCCCATGCCATGCATGTAGATGTGTCGTGTATACGCCGCTAAGATCATTTGTTACCACTATGTATGCCAAGAATGCCGTAGTACCATAACTAGCTTTGGTTTTACCACTCAGTCCTTGCCGCCTGGCGCGACTGTTCTAAAACGTAAATGAATTCTAGAATGTTCTAAGAATAACTACAAGTCAGATGCTCCTACTAGCCTCGTGAAGATATACCGTATTCATATAATCATAGCAACCGATTCACAGACCTTTGAAAGTAGAATTGATTTCATAGGGTAATTAATGACAACGAAGTCATTCATATATATCTAACATCACTGTCATTAACTGAGAAACGCTATTTCCGATTGTTAATCCTCACTGAATACTGCCAGCCACCCTTTACGAACAATCCAACTAAGTCTCTGTGCATAATTACTGTTGTACAAATATATAATCTTATATGTATATACCTTAAAGTCTTGCTCTAGAATTAGAGGACAGACACATACAAAAGTGTATCACCTTTAATACCGCTAGTGTTATGCAAGGTGTTCCAGGGCACCAACACCACATCAACTACCACTACCAAATGGCACACACGCTTCTTGTATATATCTACTTGTATGAACATCTTTGTATAACTTCCGTACCAGATCTCGAATATGCAGTATTCAACGTTGCGTGTGATCATTACCATACAGCTAAAGCATTGTTACTGCTGAGAGGGGAGATGTACTAACCAACCTTGACATGCACGTTTAAGTCAGCACAATCACCTCCACCAGTTTCTTGTATATCGGTGTCGGGGAAGAGTTGTCTGTTTACATCGCACATTGGAGATGAGATGACCATGTTCCCATGAAACCGATTTATAGATCAGCGATGTCTGTTTTGATTATAATTCAGTCGTCATGCATAAATCGAGGAATCAATTGGATGTGGTGGAGTAGCCCTGAGGTTTATCTCTTTACTGGTCACGGCTCTGGTTCGATCCCCCGCAGGAGTATCATGTGTAAATCCCAATTCAGATGATGATGCTGGAATATTGCTACAAGCAGCGAAGAAACGTAGACACAGAGTCACTCCCACTCGCCCCAAGTAATTAGACAGCACCAATTTGAAATTGTCCAATACGTTAAAATATCCTTTCAGGCACACTCAACTTAAAACATTTATATTACGCAAACACATAAAGATTTACTAGAACATTGCTTCAAGTGATACACCGCCGGTCATAAACTTCACTGTGAGTAATTGCCTTCATGCAGTCTCAGATACTGCTTGATGCAACTGTCGTGTCTCTTGAAGGTCTCTTGGACTCATTTGTAAAGCTCACGATGCTCTGCAAGGAATCCTCGAGGAATGTACTTTGTGTAACAAGTGCATGAACAGTCTGATTATCTCGTGGGGATTCCTGCGTTCTTATGGGGGTACGAATCTTTACAACATCTAGACAAATTGCTAAGAAGTACGGCTTTTTGTTTCGCTTTTCTACGGGGAATAAGCAGCATACAGGCCGTTGCATCAAGCAGGTTTCCATCAATCTCGGGATACTCAACAGGCTCAGATATTTGATAGCTATAGTCAATGCCCTGTCCAAATTGCACCACCTTAGAAGCCATGTATTTATGTGTGTCTCTCTATGCAGGTCACAAACTCAAGTTTAAAACCGAAATCACCAAGAAACGAAATCCTGTCACAGAGTAATCCATTTATCTCCTGAAATGCTCACTCTTCTGCTATATTGTGAATTTTAGAATCCAGTGGAATTTTGCTTCTACGCGAGATGACTTACCGCTTACAAAGATGCCAAGATGCCTTGACTCTTATCACTGGCGTGCGTATTTCTCTTACCAGCAGTAACGGTGTATGTACACACATTTGTCGATAGCTCTCCATTTTATGGCTATGTCTGCTTCGATCTATGAACATCTTGTCGTTCCGTGTTTTGCCAATTTGTCTTGTGCGCTTCACATTGCTTGCATTGCTGTTCCGTTTGTAACTAATGTCGTACCATTGTAATCTCGACACAGCTACTCCCATTACCTCCAAATTATGCATAGCGAAAAAACACTCTTTACACCGTCAGGAGTATTAGGGATATAAACTTGAAGGATCGCTTGTTCGCTAAATAGCTAATTATTGTAATAGCAGCCCTTTGATCGATCGCATTTGGAATTTAGCCAAAGCTTTCTCGTAATCTCGCTTATTGTATGTGAGGCAGTGGAAGCAGTTTTTTCTTTCACAACCAAACTGATTCTCAAGCCCAAGCAAAAACAATGAATATTCCCAGTTTAGATCACTGCACACAACACGTTCTGCATCTGTGAAATGGCGATTGAAGGTTTTCTCAGAAAAGAAGTTCCACCTGATCCGTGGTGTCCTCGTGTCTGGTCTTACATAAGCCTCAGTCGTCAATCAATCTGCCTACTCATTCAATAAATGTCTGATTTATTACAAGTCGCATCAAAATATATGTTGTGGATTCCGATAAGAGTTGGCACATGCAAAATGCAAGAATGTTGGATGGCTGTAAGTCATACTTTTCAAAAAGTCGGGTTTTTTTATACAGTACATTGTGTCTCCTCCCCAATCCTCATCGCAACGAACAGCGACATCACAAGGCTGACTTAACCCACTATTAACTACATCTGAGATACAAATGACACAAACTTAAAAGTAAAAAAACCCAACACATCCTGTGTGCAATTTAAATCAGCACATTTGCACTGTAACTAGAGGCAACACAAAAATGGCACCAAATGGGAAATGTCAAAATGAGATCAATTTTTCTTGGCACGGAAATTAGAATGATGTATGGTTTAGGAAAACAACACAGATATTTTTTACAGTGACAGATTGTATCGTTTGCAGACCTCGGCTCTTCTGTAGATGACTAGTTGGGCGTCCTATTTGTAATCTCTTTTTTCGATTATTGACTGATCTACCAAATATTTTACTAACAACCAGAGATAGAAAAAAACGTGTCGTGTCATGAAAAATGCAATAAAAGAAGTTGTCTCACGGGAAGAAAGGATCTGCCACAGAAAAGCCTCCGGAAACGATACATTTCTGACATTTTTTCTTATTCAGGTTCATGGTAAATATCTAACCCCGTGTAATAATAAGCAGTCTGTTTTTGATGTGTGTAACTCATACTGTAGAAAAGAGCATGACAAAATATGAGAAAACGATTTGATATTCATGAAAGATGGGGATCTGTTTTCTGCTACAGGTTTACCTCTTCCGGCAAAATGGCTTGCGTTCTGCGGAGTAGAAATATACATTCATTTAGTTGACAATATGATATTTCTTTTTAAGGTTTGCTTGAGATTTGACCATATATGAGGAAATACTTTAATACTGCAATACACTGTTTTTAATGTGAACAACATGAGCTACATTTAGTTGTCTGTATCAGTGAGTGAGTGAGTTTACTTTTACGCAACACTCAGCAATATCCCAGCTATATGACAGCTGTCTGTAAATAATCGAGTCTGGACTAGACAATCCAGTGATCAACAGCATGGACATCGATCTGTGCAATTGGGAACCGATGACATGTATCAACCAAATCAGTGAATCTGACCACCCGATCCCGTTAGTTGCCTCTTACGACAAGCATGGGTTGCTGAAAATCAATTCTAACCCGGACCTTCACGGGTCGTCTGTATCAGTGAGCCAATTAAACAATGTTATCGACATGGACTGTCACTTTAGATTGCGATTTGAGCAACATGTTAATGTAACTCATTGGTTGCAATGTGTAATTCAAAATATTCGCAATATGTTGTCTTCAAAACCTGCACACTGATTCAGTACACCAAAATGAAGTATTTTCCAACCAAAATTACATAAAGGTATCTCGGTCATATAAAACCAATCACAGTAATGCAATAAGCCCTTGCAAAACTGAAAACTCTGTTAATTGTCTAGGCTAATTTCGTGAGAATTGACTATCAGCAATTTGAAATACACAGGATTATATTATGAATCAATAGAAACATAGAACGTTTATCGTCGGAACAGACAGAAGGGTCATTGGTATTTCGTTGTAGGAAGGAAGACATGACAGCGGATATTTTGTTACACTCATGCAACAATTAGCAGGGAACTTGTACAATACATGCATACATGTCAGACAGTGAACAGGCTCGGGACAGACAGGTCACGTGTCACTACCCCCCATAAAAAAGTTATTTGCGTAGTCTTCACTTCAGGAACCGCTTCCTGACTCTGACGTCATCGGTATCAGCCCGAAGACATGTTTTCAGCAGTGTTACTGCGTCCAGACAGATGCATCGCCATGGTAATCGGGCCTATAGACTGTACCGTTGATTCGTCAACACCGACGTCAGTGAATCAGATGTGTGCGCACAGTGCAACAATGGCAGGACGGAAGCTTGTGGAGAGTGATACACCACCGTTCATAAATTTTTCTTTGTGTAGTTATCTCCATGTAGTCTCAGATGTACCTTGATACAACAGTCGCGTCTCGTGCCGGTCTCGTGAACCCATTTGTAAAGCTCACAATACTTTGCATGGAATCCTCAAGTGATTGTAGTTTGTGCAGCAAGTGCATTCACAGTTAGATTCCTGCGTATTTACGGGGTACTTATCTTCATAACATCAAGATACATTGCTAAGTACTTCGGGATTTTTTGTACAGGGTATATGGTGTCCCAGTCATATTTACTGATGGCAGCAGTTTTCAGCTCTTGAGGACAGTTGGTAGCATACATGTGTATCGCCAGGAAGAGAGCATGGCATGCTGGTTACTTCGGGAGACTGCGTCATTTGGAGGAGAAAGCGTTATGATTTGAGCCGGACTCAAAGTCAGGAAAGTATTGAACGTGGATTTCACATAATAACTAAAGAGCGACATAATCTGTTCCACGTCTACAAGACTGCTGTGTCAAGAACATGTGTTTACGAATCACCGTGAACTAATAGACAACGGGTGTTTGCGAAAAGGCGGAACAGAGACGTTACGTCGACAAGCCGTTGTGTCCAGGTGTGCTTTCCTCACCACATCAGAACCCACAGATCTAATTTCATTGAGTGAGTGAGTTTAGTTTAACGCCGCTTGTAGCAATATTCAGCAATATCACGGCAGAGGAAATCAGGAATAGGCTTTTCGCATTTTGCCCATGAGAGGAATCGAACTCGGCTCTTTGGCGTGACGAATGAACGCCTTAATCACTAGGCTACCCCAACGCCAGATCTAATTTCAACAGTACAATATACGACTACATACATCGTGTATCTTTCACTTCCTGCATGCCTTTGCATTTATCTGCACGCCCTCCTGACATTTAACCAGTCTAACACCCTGGGGCCCATTAAACCGCCAGATTAGAAGTAGACGAACTCTCCGGCAAAAGAGGTGAATTAATACTGACACTGAGGGGCCAATGTCCCCGAGGACAAAGCCAGTAGCAGATACAGGGGATCTGGACTGTACGCCATTCCGTCCAAGCACCTTACATCAACCGTAGTGAGATAACAGTGAAACTAACAATATACCTTCATGTTTTCTGCTGCCCCTGCATTGCAATTCTGCACCATTGTTGTTTCTTTCATGACAACAACATGTTGTATTTGGATCATTTTATGGTCTTTTTTGTGAAGCATGATTTAATAGGTGAGTGAGTTGTCTTTTTACACCGCTTTCAGCAGTATTCCAGCAATATCACGGCGGGGGACACCAGAAATAGGCCTCACACACTGTGCTCATGTGGGGAATCGAACCCGGGTCTTCGGCGTGACGAGCGAACGCTTTAGCCACTAGGCTACCCCACCGCCCCCGTAGAGTTTGTTCAGCTCATCGGCGTTTATGAAACAGTAATATTACAAACAAGTTATTGAATTATGACACACCATGGGTGCCACGAAAAAAACCAAATTTAATCTGATGACAACCATCCTGTCAAAAGTCTCAAGCTGAGCCAAGCAAGATGTGTTTGTTTCCAGCTGCACAACTTCTTACACTGGAGAGCAAGTGTAGCCCACTATAATCTCGTTTATGCTGTGGTGTACAAAGTCCATCGTTTTTTCCTAGATATGGACCTTTTTTATATAATCTRAATTCTATGTATCACATTTCGCGAAACATATCAGTGATAGCTTTACTTTATTCCTAAGGGTACTCTCCTTTGGACTGCACGACTATTGATTTTTCAGAATCTAATATTTAAGAGGCACCTCCTTTCCAATAA
>VKKT01000268.1:217319-229227 GCA_008038995.1 Haliotis laevigata
TCTAGTAATCATTGGTAACACATGGCATAATTCCATACTTTGAGTTGATGTAAGCCATGAACCCCACTTAATTGTATCAATGCTATCTCAAATGTCTAATCAATGATTTCTTTACATTAGGAATAATAATCATGTGCAATACATACATGTATGTGTAATTGCTCTAAACAGTGCAAAATGAACGTACACTTAAGATAAATTTGTCGTCTTTGATTGGCATTCCAGAATTTGAAGAATGATGACACTTCTTTATGGATAACGACAACGACATTAGAATCTATGTCGAAACTTAGCTTATACAGAATAAAGACGTTGTATATCCACAACAATTGTACTCATTCTTCAAATAATTTTGCGTCGGAGATCGGTCGGTTTGTGGGGTAGAGTTGCAGCGTTTGCCCACCAAACCGAAGATTTTCTATTTACCACATACATGTAGCTACAATATGTGAATATAGAGTAAGTGAGTGAGTTGTTTTTACGCCGCTTTTAGCAATATTTCAGCAATATCACGGCGGAGGACACCAAGAATGGGTTTCACGTATTGTGCCCATGTGGAGAATCATACCCAGGCCTTCGGCGTGATGAGCGAACGCTCTAAGCACCAAGCTACCCCACCGCCCCGTATAAATATAGAACGTCAGTGCAGAAGAGTACACTAATATAGTATTCTTACAAGCAGAATCTCTTCTGAACATCTATTTTGGGTTGCTAAAAATATAACCAAAGATGATGTAGAACAATGGTCAAATCTCTCTGTGGAACAAAGCAATGTTGTGCACATTTTCTGAACATCAAAACATATACTGCTGATGGTGTTGCTGGTGTATAATCGGATCTTGAGATCAGTATTCTGTTATGAAGTGACTAGAAAGCTTTTTTCTAATGCGGTCCTTGAAACATATCACTGGACAGAACCAAACTGTAAATCAAGATGAATTATGAGTTTTGTTTATTGCATCAAGTGACCATGAGATCAAGAAATCAGATTTTGTGCATCTGTATTATTTGTAAAACGTCAAGCAGTATACAATCATATATAGGCAATCGCTCCGCAGTAACATACGTAAAGCCGTACGTTTTTTCACTGTTCCGAAGCTCCAATAAAAGAAATGAAAAACCGAGACGCTCATGATTGATGGGATTCGTGGACTTCCGAACTAATATTATTCTATCAACGCAAACATTTTTCATGTGGGCGAGAAACCTTTCATTTCAGGATGTTAATTCAAGCATGATATATATTTAACATCACTACACTGGGAAGACTTATTGTTCATTGTAATATCTTTAACCCCCAAAACAATGTAAGGATCTTATTAAGGCTAACTGCACCTAAATCTCCAGAAGTAGTCAGAAGTGAGAATCTCTTTTCATTATAATCATACACAATATTCTTTTGAGTTGATGGCTTAAAAAATATACAGTTGTATTAGGTCTATTTTTAAAAGTCTAAGTTACACCTAATCTAATTCCCTTTGGATTTAGGAACGAGAAGAGAAAGATAACTCTTATCACTGAGTTACGAGCTCGAGTGCACTCCTGGCGAAGATGTTTCACTTCATCAGTATATCATATATATGAAAAATTGCTAACATGTAAAAAACACTGTTGTTCTCTTTGGAGTACTAATCGTTTTGGACTTTGCTCAAAATATTGCCAAGAATATGTCACATGAACAGAGAATCATACACATCCGACTGTTTCAGACGCACGTGTTGTTTACGCACGTGCATCGACTTAGCGTTTTGTTTGCCACTGATACGCACTGATTTCCACGTTTTTGTGATTCCTTCAGATCAGGAACGTTTCATTGTGCAACGAAATCTCGGAGCATAATTGAATGTGTAAGGTGTGTAGAACTGCATTGAGCGTCGTGAAGTACATGCCCATGTTCTTGTTAATATGAACGATTAATGTCGCGCTTCAATAATAATTTTGTTTACTCACTTACTCACTCCGTGGAATGAAATAGCCACCAAATGGTATGAAGGGACAATTGGAAATAAGTGATAACAACAGGTGTTCAAGAAAGGAGTAAACCTGTAAATGAAATACTTGAAGACAACAATATGGCTTTGTTTACATTTACTCATCATTTACGTATTTAGAAGGAAAACATGTTTGCCATCGGAAAATAGAGAACAGACCATTTTCAGAGTCTATTTATTTCGTTCAAATGAAAGATAGATTTGAGTGGCAGTAATCCATTTCACTGTCGAGATTATTTGCACAATGAAACTGATACTAGTGACATTTACCTTGTTTCTGTTTGACGCACGACCTGACGTTGACAGCCACTATATCTCGAGTTCCATAAAGTCGTTATTGAATTATTTCTCAAACAGAATACTATAGCATATACCAAGTCTCTTATCTCATGGAGATATGATATGACAATCATTATGTCTGTGAAATACTTTTGTATTGTGATACTGTGTAACTGAAGGCCTTTTAATCAGACGTTTTTTACGTTCTATTTCAAATACTTTCAACGCAGCTGATGTTTGTAACAACATGAACATAATGATAAAGAAAGACTTATTTCGTCGAGGCAGAAGTGCTTGGCTCCATTCGTTGTTTGTCTTTTCCCCAACGTTTACCCATCAATTCAGGTGATCCATGCATACCTTTTAACCATAATTACTTGGCACTTTTACTCATTGTGTTTGCCACACGCCACCTGAGATACGCCAGTAAATGTTGTTTGGAAAAGAATGTTTGCATATAAAACCTACCAGCTTCTCTCAGTTGACAAGTAACTACCCGGTGATTCCATTATATATTTGTGCGCAGCAGTTCAAGACATCAATGACTCTGGTATGTCTTTGTTAAATGAATATTCCATCCCTATGGGGCAGGATATATATCGCAGAATCTACACATAGGATAACGTTTCTTTCGTCCTCAATGGTCTGGGATATGGCTAGAAGCTCCACTTAATCGTCCTCAAACGTTGACACCATTGCTCGCATTTTGCAACAAGACTCGTTTGGTAGGATGCTTTATTTTCATATAAACTGATATTCTTGTTGTACAAATTTACCTTTATACGTATAAAAGACAGGTTTCCAGAAGATCAGTTTGGATTAATATTGGTTACGATCTGTTGGGATGTTTCAGTGTATCTTTTAAGATTGCTTCTCGCTAGTTAAACCTGATATCTTTGCGCACTGGTGTCAACAGGTATATGCCGTGTTTACTTGGTATTAGTTTGTTTAGAAAAACGTCAGAGGTTAGGAAAATAATGCACGTTTGATCTTCCTTCTTTAATGTATGTTTTCTGGTTAGCGAAGTTGCTGATTAACAAAAAAACAAAAAACATTTCAGTTTCTGAAACGTTATTACATCTGCTTCTCCGTCACAACAACAGGTAGCATATATTTACAAGGTGACAGGGTTACAGTTAGTTGAATATATTGGGGCTAGGTATAAATGATGTATGTTCTCAGTTGTCGCCTAATGTCACATCTAATTTTCAACATGGCTTTTAATGCTAAAAATTGTTTTATGCCTCTAAATATACATGTACATTGTGTCTGGTTATGCAATCATATATGCTCCAGAGGGAAGACAAAATATGCATTATAAAGTGGCACGACCCTCACTTTGTGTTCAGTTTAAATATTTATCAGTAACAACAGTAAATTTAGATATTATTCTAGGTCGGAGCTACAGCTATACCAACGGTATAAAACGACTGAGACGTTTATGCAAGAAAAGTGATAAATTGGCTCTCTATATTAGTGTAGTGGAAAAGAAACAACTTTACAGAAAATCGCAATGCTAAAAGAAGGAGATAAATCAACAATAGAATATTTGCACAGGTTTTGTTGTGTTTCACTAAAAGCCTAGCATTATCGAACGTAATATACTAGCCTCTTATAGCTCTGGCGTGCGCCCAGATCGTCAATCATAAAACTCGTTTCCATCATCCGAGTGGCAGAATGTTCATCTGGTTTGCGTATTGCTTAAGATAAACATTTGGATTGGCTTAGTGGAATCTTTACAACCGTTATTGCTGTGTCATATCTGTGTGTATTTTTATTTAGTAGATTGTTCTGAAACTTTAAATCGTTTTTTTCAATGATTCTGCTGGTATAGTGTTTGTCTACAAGGACATATTGTAACAGAGACTTGGCATACATACGAGAGCGGATAAGAAAGCATCATTACTTGAAAATGTGTTTTTACACTCATTATTTAAAATGCAGTTGTCAAAACCACATTACAAAACTTCTTCGTTATATAAGAACACATTCCTATACTTTAGACAGTAGTTATGTGATTTCAAATGTAAAATGTATGCGTGAGGTTCATCCTTTTCATAATATTATGGTGGATTATTCGCGATTTTCCTCTGATTCTTATTCAACTTAACCTGAAATGAAAGTGTTGGTTAGTGGCACTGTCCGATCAGCAATGCAACACGTTTGACGAAGGTTTGCATTGCTTTTTCAGATTTCGACCAGGGTCAAGAGGAGCTGGACCAACGTCATAGGTTGTGTTTGAAGTCAATGTTAATTCCTAAAGGCTTGATCATGCGATTGACGAAAGTGTTTTCCATGGGATTGTGAGGATGTTACATAATTAAGGCAATGAAACCTGTGTGCTGATAAAGTGAGGTTGTTATTGTCATTGTTGCTGTTCTTGTTGTTAAGCCAAATTAGGACTGGTTTAGTGTCAGTTGAATCACAACTACTTCAATGAAGCAAATAAACTTGGCCAGGTGGTGACTTGTTATCACGTCACTATGTTGAGAGTCATTAATCCTGGTTTCAGTTGCTTTGTGGTTCAGTTTCGAGTATTTACAAGCAAAATTATTACCAATGTTGGCATTAACAGGCAAGCGACATGGACTAAACTAAGCTCCCTTTACTTCACAAAATTGACTTAACACTGACTTAAAACTCATTGAAATGTAAATGAGACTATAAAAGAGAATGTGAATAAAATTATAAAGTAGTATCGGGCAATATTTGTACGTACATTAACTTTATAACTGGTTGAGTCAGTGAACGTTCCGAAAGACAAACTGAGTTCAGCACACCACATTTAAGTATGGAAGTATATATTTTCTGTGCAGACCGCCTTTACGTGCAGAACTATTCAAGAGAAACCACATCGTGTATAGTCATAGTTATAGCATCGATCCGTGTAGTTCGTACGTTTACATCGAATCATCACCTCTAAATACGTGTAATAGGCCTGTTTTGTCCTCCAAGCACATACCAAAAACTCGTTGTTTATGAAACATACGTATTCAACTGTTTGAGGTTTCTGCCGATAGCGTTTGATTAATACTGATCTTTTACGTTATGAGAGTTGAATTTCATACATATGTATTTGATTTTGCAGTGTCCATTTCTGAACATGTGGGTACAAAAAAGGGACTGTCAAGCAGCCAAGTTCTTGTGTGACATCTGAATTCGAGACCCGACATTATTGCAATATATAATGTGGTTTCTCCCGACGCATTCTTGCTAAGAGCGGCGTGAAACAATACTAATTCACTTACTCTCAGTTCTAGATTTGAACTCCAAGCATTTACAGTGCGTCGATAAAAAGTAGAAACTCGTCATCATTTCGATATACATATGTTTTCGTTATAATACTACTGTATTATTATGACTCATGGCTAAAGGGATAAGTGGTTCTGCTTGTTGCCTTGGTTGATGCATGTCATTGTTTCCCAGCTGCATAGGTCGGTGCTCACCATGTCAATTATTACATGGTCTGTTAATACTCCATGCTTTACAGAATGTTGTCATAGAGTCATTACTGAGTGTGACGTTAAACAGCAAACAAAATATAAAGCATAAGTATGTGTTGAATAACCAAACTGACTGTCAGATAGCACTGATACCAAGGGGAGAGGTGAGCCTATTCTGTTGTCGTGGACCTGTCACAGTTAAAAAAGGGCATCTCAGGCAAGTAATTTATTCACCCGAACAAGCACGGATACATAGGGTACTGCACACATCGTTTCCGTCAGTAAACTGTCAAATCTGGAAATGTTTTCCACAGGGGCAACATAAACCCTTTCAAATAAAGCTGTACTGTCGTGAATGTGATACCCTGATAAGCAGACATATGGCGCTTTTTGAAATATCTGATGACAGACCATGCTCGGTTGTACATCAAAATACAAATGTCGACACCAAAGACTGGAGTTTTTGGAGTATTGGTTTGTATAGTGTTAACGCTGACGATTGAAAAGTAGAATCCCTCCTCCCGCCATACAATATTGTGGAGAGTATATTGTCACTCTTTAAGTATAGATCTAAATGTGATACAGATGAGGCGTCTCATGATTATTTTATATCTGGTTCGGATAAATAGACCAATATAAGTCACTGTGGCTATTGACATTACAGCACGATATCAGATCATCGATGAATCTCAAGCTTCAGTAAAACTTAAATTCCTGGTTTATATGTTGCCAATCCCTGCAGAAATTCCGATTCATATGCATATTTCGTTATAACAAGCATATGTGCGACCTTATGTATTTCTTATCAATTCACAGATAAAAGCAACACTGAAGATGCTGCTAAATGGAGATGGTCTGTATGCTCACATAAAATATATATGAGTCGTCTGAGAAAAATGTAACTTCAGTTTACAGTGTCTTTTTATTTTTGTATAAATGGCATCTGGCTTTGAGTTGCAGTGATAGCTTTCTCTGCGGGGATTATTTACATAGTGAAATTGATACTGGCGACATCTGCCTTGTTTCAGCTTGACGTACAGCCTGATGCTGACAGCCAGTTGACGTCGAGTTCCATAACCTGTATATTATAACGTTTCTCAAATATAATATCTACGGTGCATAATTATATGCTCTTTGATCATACGAAATATTATGCGACAATCAATATTCCCTTGGTGATAAATTCTATTGATACTGTGTCAGAGAGCATGTATAGGGCAGACGTCGTTAATATATCTATTATGGAAACTGTAAACATAGATGATCGTGGGTAAGAAACTTGTTATAATGATGAAAATAGTTCCCTATTCAAGTGTTCTTGGTTCATAACATTTGAAGTATCTCTTTTCGATAGTTTATCAATTGCATGTATGCTCAATATATTTCTCTAAATCATAGTTTCGTGTTGCGTTTGCTTGTTGTGCTTATCCCTTTCCTCTCTTGGACATGTGCAGATATGTTTAACAAAGCATATCTGTATATGGTCCCGACACGATTTCTTTATTATGAACTTAAAGGCCGGGGTTCAAACTTATTCAAACATGGGCCGTGGCCTCATTGCCTTGTCAAAGCTGTCTTTCGATGCAAAACAATGCAATATTCAAGTACATTCCATGAAACATCAGAAATTTGACTTACTGGTTCATGATGAAATTAAGCCAAAGTGTACAAAAGTATGCTTTGAAGACTCACGGTAAAATGTATGGATGCAGACAGCCTACAAAACATACATTTTGAAAATATATTTCTCTTTTTCTAAATCCAGATTTGAATTTCCAACTATATCAGTTAGGTGACCAGAGGAGGGGCATTTCTATTGAAACAAGCCTGTGAGTGGGTTAAAATTTCATTCAGGGTTTCGTATTTCAGGCAGGATGTGAAAATAACCCCCTCTCCACTCCCATGCAGTGCAGGGTTAGGGCTGTACACTTATTTGATGCTGACATCACCATGTTGAAGATTTTTTTGCAGAAAAATAAGTAAAATTTGAAATTTCATATATGCTAATCAATTTTAACTCTTTGGTCATCAAAATATGAAATAAACGGGTTGTTGGACATTTACTATAAGTCACATGTGTATTCTTGTAGTAAATTCCAAGGTTAACCTTTGACATCGACAGGCTCTTGCCAGGCACCCATAGCCGTTACAGTCTTGTCACATAAGGGCAGATAACATCTACCCTGCTGAGCGGTCGCCAATGGGAGACTAAATGGAAACACATGTTTTTTTTAGAGGTTTGCACCCCGGCCTTTAATAACAAGACACCATATACTTTTTACATTGACAAAGGAGTATTGGAGCCGAATTGCATTTGGCAGATTGAA
The DNA here is from genome assembly GCA_008038995.1 of Haliotis laevigata. NCBI lineage: Eukaryota > Metazoa > Mollusca > Gastropoda > Lepetellida > Haliotidae > Haliotis > Haliotis laevigata. Next base: position 225,360 of record VKKT01000268.1, read on the forward strand.
AAGGAATAAAAAAAAGGATCAAAGCGATGATTATTCATGGCAGTTTATATGTGCATATCTGCTTGACTTGTTTGGTTTACCATCCTTATCTTATGCATGCATTAGGCTATCATAATTGAATAGCAAAGAATACGAAAAAGAAAAAATGGTTCTTGGTTTACAGCAGGATTTACCTGAAACATACCACCTGTATGAAATGCTGTATTGATCTGTATTGAACACCTGTTCCTATTAAGAGATTCTTTAAAATCTATTTAACTGGATTTTATGTCATATTACTAAACTGGATAATTAAACAAATAATCACAGAACAAGGAGGCTATTTACGATATAAATAGACAAGCGTGGACTTTCAGTCATCAAAGAGCATGAAGTTTGAATGTTCATTCTGTACCTCTTACATACGATAGCTACAACAGTTTATTACTTGACGATCATGGTGAAGATGATATCAACAGGGCGCTACATTAGTTCGCATATATTTAATCAAACGTTCGAGTCTGGGCCAGACAATCCATTGATCAACGTCATTAGACTCGTTCTACTTAATTGGGATACGATGACATGTGTCAACCAAATCGGCGATCCCTTTAGTTGCATCTTACAAAAAACATGGGTTACTGAAGACCAAATCTAAGCTGGATTTCATTGGTATCATGTCAAAGACGACAGCAGACTAAATACATCTTGCTTATAAACAGTGACGTTTTGACGGTGTTCTATGAAATTCTAGATCCAACGTAGGATGAGACAATATACCGACAAAAAAACTTACGGAAAATGCTAGTTACCAACCTGAACATTAGCCAAAATGGCCATATCTGCCGTGGGAAACGAGAATAAGAACCCGGATTTGAATATCATCTTGATCCGTGAATGCAATGACTGACTCAGTGTATTCTGGGGTCATCCGTTATTAAAGATAACTGGCCTCAATGCTGAAGCTGTTGTGACGTTCAGCAGTATCTATTCGATCATTGCACTGGTATATACCGAAGCATGGCACTAATTCTTAGAAGACTGATCATTTGATGATAAAAAAATCAAAAGAAACAACTTTTTTCCACTAAAATATTCAGAATGACTGTCATGTGAGACACTTAAGGAATACTTACGGAGGTACATCATGAGAGGCCCAGACCATATGAAACAGTTGTCTAATGCAAAGAAGTATGCTTTGTAATAAACTTATCAAATATTATCTGAAGCGTAATTTCATAACTGTTAATAATCCACAACTTTAGGTCATACAGCGATAAAAGACTTGATCCCTGTATTCCTTTGATCATCAGCTGCATTTCAAATCTCAGTTTGGCAGATAATGACGGGAATCATATAAATGTGTCGTTCTTGTAAGGAATGAAAGTTAGGGGGATAATGCAGACACGCCCGAGACAAAGAGACAAGGTCAGGAATAGGATTATTTGTGTATTGCTCAAGTTATACCAAGATTCTGTTCCATATTTTCAACAAACCTGTGGATAGGACAGGACGAGGAACATCTCATAGAAGACGTACAGCATCTTGTGTGACCTCGTCTAAGCCCTGTGTATTTAAAGGGCTTCTCGCGGTTACAGGCGTTCGTGCGTGTACACATATTAAGGATACTATTTGCCCACTCTGTCCATACTGCTCATGATGTGTGTTTGCACTTACCGCAAGTGACTCAAGTGTCACATGAAACAATGGGGTGAATATGAAGAAGCGTTGTGTTCTCTAAATTCAATGTTCTACTTTTTTGTAACAACTTTCGGATGATAGCAGGGTGCGTTTAGGTATTGTGTACATATAGCCATCAATATTTGTGCATTTGCATGTAAATCGGCAACCAATATTAACGTCTGAATTGTACTTGATCTTAACATATTCATTCCCATCAATCAAGACGTTTAACAGAACCTTGCTTCACTCAACCTCAAGGCTTTCTTTTTATAAAACATAGTGCACGTGGGTGCTTATTGTGAAGAGAAGCGGTTTTCCCACTGTACAGACATGTATCTGGAACGCACATTATGTTCAAGGTATAAATCGTAGAATGATTCAGTTGAGAAGAGCATTCTTCTGAAATCATGCTATGTGTTGTGTATATGATCACAGACAGTGAAAAATCAAAACTCCAACAATTGTTATATGATGCCAGGCACTAATTGTTCACGCCAATCTACCGATAGGCCAATGATACAAAGGCAGCGGTCTATGTAATTTTCAGACGTAAGAAGATATATCCCAGTCTCATGTTATACACCTTGTAAAATATATTCTCAAAGCAATGACAGTATGTGACTATTCAGCTGATCATATATTATATATCCTTAGCAACATTTAGTTCTACCATGAAACTTCTTCATATTGAAGACGTCTCATTTGAAGTTAATTGTCGTCTTGAAAGCGGATCAGTAATTGTCTATGCCTGGGAGGAGGAAAACTAACATTATTTAACATCACCTCTAAATATGCCATTATTCAGATTAGTCTGGTGAATATTCATTGGGTTCAATCAAAGCCATTTGCTAAATGATAATGGAGTTCAAAAAGTGTTGAAAGAGATAGTTGACTTTGACAGCGATGTCAGTGTCACAACAGTCAGCGCTATGAACAAATTGCCGATTTAGTTTTTCCTGCTTGAAGCCGTTACCAGCATTCATACCTGGTTATTTTCATTCTGCTTCCTTAATGTGTCATTGTTTCTTGCCAACTTGAGCCAACTCTGCATGAAGATGTGTATGCGGTATGGCAGGGAACCCACTCCGACAGCCGGGAGCTTTGATTATTCAATTAGGTGAGAAAGAAATGCCTGTGTAAAACGGCGCATACATGGTACACATTACAGCTATCTGCTTGAACAGGCTCGGTGCGAACATTGCGTGTTATATTGGACCACACGACGGTGTGCATTGACGAAGAAATATTTTCCAGATTTTGGCGAAACGTTTCCCATTTTGGCGTCATAGCTACGGCGAAGACAAATTCATATTTCTGTCTTAATATGAATGCATAGATGGGAGCATGTAAACAAATATACTATAAGCCGTGAAAGCCAGCAACATTGACGTATTTAATGAGCTGGTGCTTGTGAAGTATTGCTCCGCTACAGGCCACTTTGTGTGAGCATTTAGCCATCATTTGGACCATTATGATGGATCTTACAATTCATTAATTCATCAGCATTGCAGAGACACTGTTTCAGAATGCGGTTCTAACGCAATGTCCTCAGCTTGCTATATGCAGTCTGTCACCGTATCTTACAACAATTTCTTGCCAAAATACGACATAGGTTATTATGCAAACTTTGTTTATTTGAAGGTAATTTGTCAGGTATCACTAGTTGAATCTGTAATTAGCACAAATGATTGATACACAATGTTAATGCTAATCAACATGGAGGTTCAGCTTTTAAACTTCAGTCACACCTTTTTACAAAACATTTACCACATTTTTGTCAGTAGTTTTAGCAGGGCGTTAACTTTCAAAATTTAACCAGTCGGATGATAAGTTTGGATTGTCTGTTATTTGTGTCGGAATGAAAGACAGCTTTATGTGGTCCAACATCCTGTGAGTTTCTGGTTTTGTATAGGGTGTTCTCTTAAAAGTACATCAAATCCCGAATAGTGTTGTCCTGGACATGCATCGTACAAAGCTTCTCCAACACTATGATCTGATGTTGCAGATTACGATTAACTACATTTCAGATATACTTTTTCTTGTAGTTTGACGTTCGCGAGTGATACTATTCAACACATAAAGTTAACACGATATAGAGTTTTAAAGATATTCCGTCATTCATTGCCAAAGTATATGATTATAACGACTGAATTCTCAGTACACATGTTACTGTGCACTGGAAACATCTGCTGCTTCAGGATAACGT
>VKKT01000268.1:243156-255709 GCA_008038995.1 Haliotis laevigata
AACAACTCGTTGTAAGATAAATGGTATCTGACAGACACTCGTTTAGTAATCTCTATGTAATTAGCCATTGTTTGGTTTGGATGAAAAATGTGTTATACTTCCTATTGTTATTGCAAGCGGAGTATCTTCACGTTCACGGTAACGAGGCGAGTTAATATTTAACGTCACATCGGCAATGTTTCAGCCATATCGTTATGAGAACAATTTTGACGTTGATTAAGAATATGTGGATATTATAAAACCTGTCATTAAAGGTCAGTAGACAGTTCGAATTTAAAACTAGCATGTGAAGTTAAAATGAATTACACAATTTGGACAATACATACTATAAAATTAGGCTATAGATCGCCAACAACTGAAGGTAGATCACCATGCCAGAGACCATCGGGACAGAACTTTTGCTACCTGCATGGACCCTAGCTGGATTTACACCAACCCCCTCAGCTGTTAACAATTTAGACAAATTTAGCCAATAATGTAAACGAACATATGTAATACGATTAAAATGTGATGTGATTAAATATACATTGAAGGACGTGGTCTTACATGTTCACGGTAATGACAGAACGGGATTATATCATTACTGTGTAACGCTTCGTTCAACACCATGCTGACAAAATCATTATCCAACCTCAAATTCAAAGCAATACATAAATGTACCACTCCTGAAACTCCTCCAGTATGTACATGTATTGTGTAAGATTGCATTTAGACGGTGGCGTTATCAGAGAGATCCGAATGGCAACCAAACACACTGGGAGTGAGTGAGTTAATATTTTACATCGCATCGGCAATATTACACCCATAGAGCGATGAAATCAAGGTAATCAATTTAAAACATCTGTCGACAAAGCACAGTAAAACAAACTAGACTATCACAGTTATATATTTAAAACTACATTTAAATCCAAAACACTTTAACTATAGAGGACCATATAATATAAAAACAGGCAACAGATCTCCAACAACTGAAGGTAGATCACCATACTAGGGACAAATACACTGGGAAATATTGGTTGGTGCTAGTTTGTGCTATTGAAGATTACAGTATGGTTGAGATAGTCATCTACACCTTTTCATATTGATGAGAAGGATGAGCGTTCTTCAAGCTACTCCACAATTCTTCTCCATAATATAAAATACCATGATCGGGTGCCTCAATATCTACTTTGATTTCCAGTCTACGCGTGAATGTCCCTATATGGTCCAACATGACACGAGATAGTTAAAATGAACCTTGCATCGGTTATACATAAACGCGTTGAACTACCCCGCTTACACTTCAAATGATGAAAGTGGAACACACAAACAAACACAAACACAAACACACACAGATATCCATCTAATTAGGTGACTATGGTGTACATCCACACAAGATCAGGTGACCCTAGACTTGAACAAGTTTCTGAGGTAATAATCAAAGTTTGAATGATAATTTCATAAAATATAAATATCCCTCTAACAGACTTGGGGCTATATACTGTCCGCATTAAGGAATTACTATACATCCATGGGCTTAGCTTTCAGTAGAGCCTTGGAGCAAGGCTATGGTGACCCTGACGCTCAGTAAATATGGTCTCCTTGGGACTGTGGAGGAGCTAATATATTAGTTCTCGTATTCAAGTAGCCTCTCAATAAGCATATGAGAACAATTTAGTACGACAAAGATGAGTTCACAGAGTGTTGTGGACTGTGCCCACATAAAAGCAATACATTTTGTTGCGTGATTTTAATTCAGTTGTCAGAACTATGTATTAAAAGTGAGATGTATTGAGCAACATTATTCCAATACGCTAATATAAACCGTAACTCGATGAATATATATCACACAAAAATATCGGTTATATTTTGTAGTCATACTCACGAGGCATACAATTGATCGTACAATAATAGAACAGACCTTTACTTCAATACAACTCATCATTAACCTTTTTGTTGAGCCTTTGGACATCTTAATGACCTCATAATACTTTATGTTATTGCGTGATATTCCGTAATGAAATACGAGGTCACTTACTAGAAATGAGGTATCCTTACGTTTGTATTTGAAAATAATTGTTCACAGCCCTTACTGCAAATGTGACTCAGAGTTCGAAAAGAGAAATATATATTCACAGAAAGCACTCCTTTGAGATATAAAGGAAACGTTCTCCATTTTCTTTACTGTGTATCACGTATATAGAAATATTCCTGAATATAAACCAGTATGTACTGATGAGTCAGTTTCTTACATTGAATCACGGTAGTGACCTGTCATTCAGGTTTGTCATAGACAAAACGAATTCTAAGCGTCCTCGAAATGACCTTACATTTGTATGCACTAAGTTGCCATACGTTTCCATCTCTTCACATGTCCAGTGGTGTTTTTACAGTTTTACCCTTCTGAGAATACGAGATAGTAACAAATACCATGTACACCATCCCTTAAATCTCCACAAACGCATTGCTCTGCTGAAACTGTCGTTCTGTGTCTATACGGCTTGACATAGTTAGTGAAGGCACAAGTATGTTGAACATTCACAACCACAGGGAATATACTGAGGGTGTGGGTTCGAATCCCGGATGGGACGCAACTCCCAAAAGTACTAGAACTTGTACTTTACTAAGAAAGTGCAATCCCAAATATAACATATGTTGCATAGGAAATATGTGTCAAAACATTAATTGGACGTTTCGTGTAACTAGGACAACGGCAGCCAAGTAAGAGAGTGAGTTTGGTTTTACGCCGCACTCAGCAATATCCCAGCTCTATGGCGGCAGTCTGCAAATAATTGAGTCTGAACAAGACAATCCAGAGGTCAACAGCATGAGACTCACCACTCGATCCTGTTAGTCGACTTTTACGACAAGCATGGGTAAATGAAGATCAGTTCTAACCCGGATCTTCACGGGTCCGGCAGTCAAGTAGTATAAGGTACTGCAGTTAAATATCCCGATCATTCAGACGGACAGTAAGCTTAGGTCGAATATTGATATATTTGATACCTTTGTCAGCACCATACCCGTTGGTTTTGCCAAAGCAGTAAGCGTCAAGGACCCTTTCTCCCACATCCATCTGAACGGTCCTGATACATTTGAGAGTTTGCTCCATGCGACGTTAAGCTTACCTAGGTCATTTATTCACACAGAATGGTGGACAGAAATATGTACATGTGAGTGAGTGAGTTTAGTTTTACACCGCATTTAGCAATTTTCCAGCTATATGGCGGCGGTCGGTAAATAATCGAGTCTGGACCAGACAATCCAGTGAACAACAGCGTGAGCATCGATCTGCGCAATTGGGAACCGATGACATGTGTCAACCAAGTCAGCGAGCCTGACCACCCGATCCCGTTAGTCGCATCTTATGACAAGCATGGGTCACTGAAGGCCAATATTCTAACCCGGACCTTCACGGGTTTATGTACATGTGAGATCAATGTGTTATAAAACGTAAAGTTGGACCGCTATGTAAGACGAAAGTGCGAATGTATACATGCAAATGCATGACACACTTGTGCACGACTTTATACATCACCATAAATGTGTGAAAGTAATAATTTAAAACCATGTGAAATGAAATTATGTCAATTCCTGAATCAGCCAGCATGACAAACCGCCATATGCAACATTGATAGTGTGATTACACACTTCAAACCACAAACAAGCCAACGCTTATACGCGAGAAACAATATCTCTATATGTATATGGCAGTTATTGCTTTAGCAAATCAAATCAAGGGTAGGTTCGTTGGTTCGTTTATTGTATCACGTCGGACTCCAGCTATATGGCGGCTGTCTGTAAATAATCGAGTCTGGACCAGACCATCCAGTGATCAACAGCATGAACACCGATCTACGCAATATGGTTACGATGACAACCAACCAATCCCGTTATTCGCCTCTTACGACAAGCATGGGTTACTGACGATCCGGATCATCACGGATTTCTAGGGGTACGTAATGAATAAAATGGACAGTGTTACACAGGTGTGTAGAAAACAAAAGTAGTACCTCCTTAGCGTTGTGAGAGCTGTGTCTTCATAAAACAGATTATCAAAGTCATATCCGTGTCGAACAAATACTGAACCATGTCACAAATTGAACTTTACATGTTTGTGTGCACGTGTATGTCCATTGTGACCCTTCTGTAACATAAATGTAGATCGACTTGTTTATATGCAATTATAATATGACATTGAATAAAAAGTACATGATGGTCAGAAAATAAAACGTATCTAAACACATAGATATGCACATATTAACGAACTGGTAGAAACCTTGGTGTGACATTTGGAAAATTTGATTCAAGTGCCTCATTTACATTGTCTATTTTTGTTCCGGTCTTAGTTAACTGATTCGATTTAGATTCTTTAACATGACAGCATTGGGACCTTACGTGTATCACATTATAAAACAACAACAGTGCCATGAGTTGAGTTCATAATTTACGAGGTGCCATTCAATGTGTGACAATTCCTCCACTTGGTGACGAAGTTAATGCATATGAAGGGGAAATTCGTGATTGAAATTTGAAATCATCCCTTTTATCAAATGTTTACAATAGAAGTTGCTGTCTCATATGTTTCGATAAATGTATTGGATAGGGCACAGCGTGTGTTTTCTCATGGTTAGTTCGACTTCCAACGCTGGGGGATAGAACAGCACAGAATGATACGCATTTTTATTKTATATATTTGTTTTCTCATGAAACCCAAGTCTTCCATCATAAACGGTCCTTACATAATGAYATATACAAATACATGAAACATAATCAGATATCCTACATACTGTATATTGTATATGGTGTAACATCCAACATATCATGTTTTACATAGCGCAACATGCAGCATACAGTGATGTAGATAGCGTCATATCAGACATAGCATATGGCATATGGGGTCACATCAAACATATCATGTTTTACAAAGCGCAACATGCAGCATAATATCTGATCTATCATATTGTATAATGCATACTCCTCTGACATATTATGTTGTCTATAGCGCCATATCCAACATACCATGTTGTACATAGAGCTACATCTAACATATCATGTTGTATATAGTGCAACACCCGACATACCATGTTGTATATAGAGTCACGTCCGACCTATCGTGTTGTACACATTTGTCTTATCTGACATATATTGTATATAGGTCTTATCTAACATATGTTGTATATAGTGCCACATCTGACACATCATGCTGTGTCTTGTGTCACATCCAATGTGTATTGTGTATTGCGCCACATCCGATTTATTGTGTTGTATGTTGCGTCATATATCCGCCCTATGATATATGTTTCCAATGTTACATCAGTGCACCTACACATATGTTAACTAATTAATCAAAACATAGCTAAAACAAAGATATTTTTCAAAAAAGGGAAACAGATCTAGATTTTACAAAAGTGGTTGCTGCATAACAAAGGTCAGGTTTGAATAATGGGAATAATGAATGTCATTTATTTGCCAATTTCTTCATTTCGTTCTTTCTTTTGGCAAAGAAGTTTTCAACAGAAAGAAATATCTTTTAAAGTCTTTATAAAGTTCTTCCATTTTCGAATGTTGTTTTTCAAAGAAGAGATATAAATATGTCTTTTTGCTGAAATGATTATATGATTAAGTAATGGGTTTTAATTTAAGGAACCAAAATACACCAAATTATTTGTCAAATTAACTTTTTGTATCAAATGGGAGTTAATCCAAATTTGAAGATCATTCCAAAACTTCTTAGTTTCACAACATATCCCAGTAAACATGGCACAAGTTTTCATCCTCATCTTTACAAAAGCTGCATAAGGCACTTTGGATAAGCTTCATTTGTAACAGTTCCTTTTTGGTAAAGAAAATACCATGCAAAAAATTTAATTGGAAATCTAAGAGTTTTACATCATGAATGTCTTGTCTGTAAGACATAAAAGTCCTTGGCCAATCAAAATCGGTATTATCAAACACTTTCTCCTATTTATGACACATATGAGGGTTATTATTGTTAAATAGCAATATATCATAAAATAGTCTTGATCCTTGTAATGCTTTCATAAAATTCTTTTGATAAGAATTTAGATTCAAGTCATAGTTATGTATATATCTTGTTATTGTATTTTTCCATGATTCAGGTAAAACATTTAGAACATATCTATGATCTAATTCTGTCCCTTTTATTGAATATTTACTTTTCAAAGATTTAAAAGACAACAAACCTTCATCACACATGTCTTTGATGGTTAATAGTCCTTTATTTGCCCAATGTCTGATATAATGATTTTGGGTTTTTTAAATTATGATTAAACCATATTGGCTGTGCAAAACTTTCATCAATGTTGCTTTCCTCTATGGTTATGTTAGTACAATACATAGCCCATGCTTTTAAAACATCTTTCCAATATTGATTATGAATATCAGCAATATTATAGAAATTAGCACCAGAAGGAAAATTGCATGGATTGCATATTAATGATTTTCTTAAATATTCACAAAATGGATAGTTTCAAGGCATTGATAAAGGTATTTATGTCAATAATTCTTAACCCCCCATGTATATAATTCTTTTTCAAAGTACTTCTCTTAATTTTGTCATTTTTGTCATTCCAAATGAATTTCGAAAAATATTTTATTAAGGGAGGTAACAAAATACTGGGGTGGGTTTGGTAAAGCATTGAAAATATGAACTAACTTTGAAATAGCTAGTGTCTTGATAACAGTGATTTTGCCGATTAGTGTTAAATGTCTTTTTCTCCACACAGTTCGGCATGAAATATAATTCCCAGAACATCAAATTCATTTTTTCGCCATTCCAGATTGCTTTAGTCTTATCAATATATATTTTTAGTCCTGACATCTTATAGAAGCTATTTATTGTATCAACAGCAGAATAAAGACATTTTTCTGTACCATCTAAAAACAACTCAGTATCATCTGCATATTGTCCTAATTTATACTNNGTATCATCAATTACTATACCTTTGATATTTTAATTTTGTCTTATCATGCATCCAAGGATTTCAGCTACAAAAAGGAAAAGATATGGTCATAACGGGTCCCCATGTCTACAGCCCGTTTATTTGAAAAGAATTCTGAGAGATGTCCATTTTGAATAACACAAGAAGTTGTATTATAGGTAAAGATATTTATCCAGCTAATAATTTGGGGACCAAAACCAAACTTTTTAATACCAAATTGGTTAAATCTTTAGAGACAGTATCAAATGCCTTTTCAAAATCTATCAAAATTAATAAACCTGAGATGTCTCTTCTTTTTGTCTCAAACATAATGTTATACAGTAATCTTGTGTTTTCGCTTATATTTCTACCAGGTATAAATCCAGTCTGATTTGCACGAATGACAGAGTACAAGGTTGTTTTTAAACGATTAGAAATACAAGTGCTAACTTTTTTATATAGTGAATACCCAGTTTTTGGTCTCCAGTTTTTTAAAAGGTTTCTGTTTTTATTTGGCTTGGGTATACATGTAATGACACCTCTTTACTTTGTAAAAGACATTTGATTCTTATTAAAAATATCTTTAATAAATCTATAGATCCAATATTTAAGGTCTTTCCAGAAATATTTAAAGAAATCCATTGGAAACCCATCTACTCCAGGACTTTTGTTATTTTTCATATTTTTAACAGCCAATGTCATTTCTTCCATGTCAATATCTTTTTCTAATTTGTTTCTAGGATGGTCACTTAAAGTGGGTGTTACCACATCTTGTAAACAAGTATCATCCTCGTATTTCCCGCCAGAAGAGTAAAGTTTTTTTGTAAAAAGGATACGCATTTTTTTTATCACTGAAACACGACAGCTTATCATGGCAGTTTTGTAAACATTGCAATGATTACACACTCTCAGTTAGTTAGTCAGTTTTTGTAATGAACTTCAGATTAAGTCATAATGAAATTAAATTATTTTGTTTGAAGACTACTCAATATATTCCGACCGGACCGTAATGGGTGACAGTTCTTTCTGAATTAAACTTCTTACTTCAGGGGATTTGCAAGTGGAACAAATCATTCTGCTTGATATGTTTCCAAATGCTGTTTCCTACAACGCCATGTGTACCTTTATTCATCTGTCACAAAAAGATTCGAACAAAAATATAAGAAGTTGCAAAAACGTATATAGCAAAATATACATGCCTGCTTAAGTAATATTCGATAGACCCTGCATACCACTTTGTACACAAAAGAGAAGCCGCAATTTTCAATAGCTAATATTCGCTGAAGATTATTTTGGAATCTGTTTCATGTCTGGGCCAGGCATTCCAAATTAATCAAGTTGTGGACTATCACTAATACATAATTGTGCCACACGTTGCACATTTGTGAGACATTCCCGAAATTCATCCTTCAGAAGGCTGCCGATCGCGACACCTTCTAAATGAAGTTGTCACTATGTATTATCAATTAAACGTGAAATGAAATAGAATAAAGGCGAACCCGTTCGAAAGGCTGGAGGTGATGAATTTGATCAGTTTCAGTGTTGTAAACCTTCATGTAGCATTGCAAAATGCGGTTGCCTTTGGCATACAAGCTGATTCCAGTTGACATAACAGAGAACGCTAAGATCGAAAAGACCGTCCAATTTGACCTGATTTACCCACAAGGAGTTGAAACCGTGAACAGCAAGGAAAAAAGTTACATCCCTGGTTTTGATGTGGCCTTGGGCCGCTCAAGGATACTCAAGATAGCGGATCGATAAACAGTTGTTGTTCTCTGGGGACAGACAGACATCTTTAATGATAGGACTAGTTGGGTTTTCCGAAGATTAAAAACCAATACAATATGAAAAAAATCTGTTGTGCCTCGTTACCACTGTATTAATCACATATCATTAAAGCGAGTCAGTTTGGGATTAAATAGGCTCAAACTTTTAGGCTTTCAGAGTTTCGTTTATAACCTTATTTCGTTACCTTCTGCGTGAAAAGTGTCCGAATATGCATATACTGGACGGTGTATATCCCAAGATGAGGATGTAATCTTTGACATAATTGAAAGAATGCCTCCAGTTCAACCCCAAAAAATGTGTGGCATCGATGGGAAGTATCGTTGAGCGCTTTCACGTCGCTGCATGTTACCTCTCAACGGAGCATGAGGTCTCTAGACTAAGTCTTATTTTCAAGTGTTAGCAGGGCTTGGAAACGTTAATAGAGATTTAACTTGAAATCGATCATACTCATTTGCCATTGAGATCACATTCAATAAACAACAAGAAGATGAATGTCTTCGAGTAAAATGTGATATGCCTGCGGTTTTACGGATGAGAAGACTGTGTGAAGAAAAAACAAAAGTGTCAGGTCAAAGAAAAGATTAATTTTCTTTATGGTAGTTTAAGTTCTTAATGGGTCCAGGCTCTTCACATAAAAAAACGTGAGGATTTGCGTGAGGGTAATGTTTTTGTATGGCCCCAATGAAATACTTACACTTTAATGATATTATCATTATCACGTGCAGAAAATGAAGACTGCAATTCATGCAGTTAGTGTTAAAAAAAGACAATAAAACCTTTGAGTCAGATGATTTATTAAACTTAATATCTTAATCTTAAATCTTAATATAATCGTCAGTACGATAGCGCATCCTTTCTTTTTTTCACAATTTGTCAAGACTAGAGAGACAAAGTCGCTTACTTGCAGTGATTGCTTATACTAAATAACGAGTCAAACATCTCTGTAAAGCGTTAATATGTAAATATTTCAGAAGACCACAAACGTTGGCGATCCTTGTAAGACTCAATTATATTGAGAAGCCTAAGTGTATGTTTCACAAATGATTACTTTATATAATCAGTTAATTTCGTTAGTTTTCCATAACGACTGAGGTGTCTGCAACCAACTTATTCTTTGTCAGTTGTTCTTAAAAGCCTGTCTGGTGATACTCACTTCTTCAGACAGAACGACAGTATTCCTTTTTGTGGTCTCTTTCGTGGAGTGAGAAGTATGACTTAGGTTGAAAGACATGACACATGTTCTGTTATCATACGCTGCTTCAGTAACACGTTCGTGGAGTACATATCATATCCTGCACATGTTGACAAAAGCTGTTATTAATTCTGTGTTCCCTGTAGGTATAGTCATGGAAGCACTTTCATCGGTTGGGCTTGAGATCAGGTACTAGCACGAGCACTTGGATTTCATTCTGTGTAAAAACATATCTTCAAACGATTTCTGCTTGTGTTTACGATCGTTTACGTTTCCAGTTCAGTATGTCACTACAAGAGTTGGATTTTATTGAGTCCTGTCCTAAGTGTGCATGCCGATATTTGTACCAGACGTTTGAGATCGAATGAGTTTAAAAGTATTGTGAACATAAGAATATACTCCGAAACGTAGTGTCCATCAAAATATAGAAGTTGACATCCATAAATTCTTGCCTTTATGTGTATCACCTTTAAATGCCGTTCAAAGACACGAGTGTGTGAGGTGAATGATTCAACATGGTCAGTATTGACAAACATGGTTTTGATTACTATTTCTAAAAATGTCTGTACTTTAAACTTTAGACTACTTTTTTGTGTTTCCTTTAGTAATGTGTAGTAATGAACTGGGTGTCAGTTAATGCACGTATGCCTCCATCTTCACGGTAATGCAAAAATATTTCAGATTGAGCCTGGATGTGCATGTGTCTATGTTTTAATCTACAGCTTTGAAATCGTGTACTGCTAAACAAAGCCAATATTATTGCTATCGGTTCTATCCATCACCTTAGCATGCGAAATTCTCATTCACTAACGTTCATTCGTTTCATTAATCTTCAAAGCTTAAGATTTGCTTGTAACGAGCTATTCTTAGTACCATATCATTCATGAATCTATAAGGTTTCTGCACCTAATCCATATCTGCCCTGCTCTTCCAAAATCCTTTCCGCTTCACCGACACGTTTGTACTGCTCAGTACTAATGCTGGTTTTAGGGTGAAGGACGCAGTTAGATAACCATATCCCATCACATTTTATTGGCTCCCAGTCGACCAGTCCTTTTAATCTCCTTATCACAGAACGCCTATGAGGATAACAACTACAAACTTGCCTTTTGATATAAATCAGCAGGGGATCGAACTCTCTGGAGAAACGCTGTATCCACTGGACCATCGTCATTTTCGACCACAATTAGGAGACAGGATGGCTTCAGGCAAAGCATCCAGGGTACATTACAGTGTATCTGAGCCGACCAGTCTCGGCTCCGTTTTCCCCCTTAATGCAAAAAATACCAAAACCCAAAGTACCAAATTTTGGGATGATGTGGCTTGGGTTCGAACCGCCGACCCTCTGCTCTAGGAGACTCTTTATCCACTAACGATGGCAATCGTTCTATGAATGTATGTTACACACATGATTCCTTTTTATATTAATTCGTTTCGTTAGTTATCTATCACGACTGAGGTCTGTGCAACCAACAAGCCTGCTTGCGGACAATCACGTCAACAGACAAAAAGATATATATGTTCTCTTTGGAGGGGAGGAAGTATCGCCGAGGGTAACAGACAGGACATATGTTCAATTATCGCATACTGCCTCGGTAACACGGTTTTTCTCTTGGAGTATTTATCATATTCTGCACATGTTGACAAAGTCTGTTAATAATTTGCGTACGCTGTAGGAATATTCATGTACGTACTTCAGAGATCGGATAAGGTTCAATCACATATTGGATCTATTTTCATGTATAGACAATTTGTACCAGTATTTTTCTTACCATTTACGAGTTCACCACGCATAAGTTGGATTGTATTGTAAGCTTTATGTACCCTAAGGGTATCCTGATATTTGTACCAGATGTTTGACAGCGAATGTGATCAGTGTTCCAGTAATATACCGGCGTCCGAGAATGTGCATACAATAAAGCGAGAGACTATGTTCATGTACCTATTCAACATGAATGTTATGAGAGCCAGGCGCTTAATGTGCTCGCATAGCGATTATTCTAGTCTCTTCTTCATGCAATTGTCATCATAAGCACAGGCATGTGCAATCTTGTATCGTAAAAATAGTGAAAGGTGTCGACGACTGAATCTTGCATGTACATTTGCTTGCACTTTTCTGTCCAGTCTGACTTTAGTTTATAAAAATCTTTAGATTAGGCTTACGCAATGCCATGGGATCTTGGAAATCATCGTCTTTCTGTTGCCAACAGGCTTGACGCGAAACGAAGTTGCCTTAAAACTAAAGTCTCATTCAACACAATGACGTCACTTTGGAGGCGTTATCAAAAACTAGACGACACTACACTTACCAAGGCCGACCAACCATGTGTGACGACAAGTCAACAAGACCAAAATATGACATATTATTAAATACACTCCTCATAAAAAGGAAACTGCATACGTCGTATGACAAGGAGTTCGCCAATACAACAATAGCGTAAAGTGCTTTGTTTCTGTTTAGGTGAGATGGCGTCAAAGTCACAAGATGGCGTCAAAGTCACAAGATGGCCTCAAAGTCAGTACTTTGTATGGCCACCACTGTCAGCGAGTACTGCTGGGCACTGTCACGGCACAGACTGTAGAAGTCGCTCTTGCGGAATTCTTCCCCACTCTTCCTGCAATGCGATGGCCAGTTGTGGAATTGTCTGAG
>VKKT01000269.1:56774-69140 GCA_008038995.1 Haliotis laevigata
GCGAAACACCATCTGCTTGCCTGGCTGACTGGGTGCTAATCTTGACGTCAAGATCCAAGTTCTTAGCCACAGATAACTTCACCATGTTCCCGGTGGCACCACTGTCTAAGGTAATGTGTGCCAAGTGATGTTGGTAAAAGGTATTGAGGCGGGGGGACTGAGATACTTGGACTGTCATCACACCGACTGGTTCCTCATACCCTTTAACGTCACAGTTATCATCAGGGGTTTGGACGTGACTATTGTGGGAATCGTCCTCAAGGGCAAGTACGATCTGTCGAGCCTTAGCTAGGTAACGTTTATCACTAACCAGAAGGTAACTGCACTCACTCAGATAATGGCGATCAGGTCTGTCAGCCAACTTGCACAAAGGACAAGACTTGTCAGTTTTCTTGTGAGGGAAACAGCTTGAGCGAGAGTGTTGTCGTTTGTCCTGAGTAGGGAAAGACGTTGCAGTTCTCATAACTTTCATGTCCTGATTAGTCATTATTTCATCCTGAAGGGAGGACATAGCTTGAGAGATTTGAGGCTTGATGGATGCAAGGGTACGAGAACGTAGTTCAGTACCATAGGGTTGCTTAACCAATTTGGGTAAGTCCTTATGTATGAGGCCAAGCCACGTGAGCACAATAAAGTTCTCAAGATGTGGATAATTCTTCATCCTCAATGATTTCTTCCGCATGGTGTGTGATATTTCCCCCAGTCTTCATCAAGTTATCTTCGACAAAGGCAACCAGACGCTGGAAAAGGTCTTCAGGACGCTCATCTGGAAACAAAGAAATGTTGGCAGAGTCCAGAAAATGTGATCCAGTTGACTGAAACCCGTAATGTAAACGTATTTCCTGCCACATGTTGCTGAGAGAGTTGACTTCTTGACAATGGTGCTTCTAGCAATAACAGGGCAATAATGGGCAATAAGTTCAAGCATTGTCACTTTCTGTTCAGAGTACGACGAATGGCTGTATCAACATCATCTCCATCGTTTACAAAACCACGTCGAGGGTTATCACGGGTTTTCTTTGTCCAGGTCACACCATCCACCGAAAAGTGTGCAAAATTCTGGTCTAGTGACAGAGTGTAATGGAGATTTTGTTTCCAGTTCACAAAGGAATTAACTATCTCAGATTTTGTAAGATACCATTGCTTCGGGGCTCTATGTGTATGCACCATTTTGGAAAGTTACAACGATCACACGTGTTATCCAACCAATATGCAGACTGACTGACCGTGTACGTTTTTAGTAGTTACCGGGAAGCGTAGGTCATGTAGTTAATCCATATCGCTGCCACCACGCCAATGGAGAAGGTTCCACCTCCACGATAAACAGCCAGGACACGTGCAATCAAGTCCAAACACTTTATTGTCGAAGCCAAAGAACCCGAAGAACCGAACATAAAACTGGGAAAGCGAGTTTATGTTTAAGGGCGATAACTCTAAGAGTCATTGTGTTAACTCACTAATAACTAACTGCCAACTGGCGCTATACATTGTTACAAGAACTTAAAACATACCATGTCACCTCCGTGAAAAGTTTTACGAGAAGAATGTTTTCTGTTGAAAAAATAACGTAGCTAGTACGTGTACGAGTATATTGTATCACGCCCGTGACTCTTGTATGGAGTTAACCAAGTCATCGCACCACCTAATCGATACATTTCAGTCGAACTTCATATTGGTTAAAGGACATCAGTTGTAAGACTAAGTCACTCCTCACTCCTTTAAGATATTAAACTCTTGCCCCTCGATAAATGTTAATGATGTTTGAAACATATTGTTTTCAAATATTTGAAAGAAAATGGACTATAATGGCAAGACTAATTTCCTGGATAAATACTCGCATACACATATCAATATTGTTCTTACATTTATACATTTGAAGAAGGGAGTATATATTTGACTTGGTTAATTTCGTGATATCCTGCTGTTATACTCTGCAATCCACAGCCATTTACATGATGATTTGTATTTACTTAAACCACGCTTAAACTGCCTGAAAATAATAGATACAAATGTCTGTATTAGCGATGTTTACTTTATCGTAGCACTGTTGGAACTCTCAACATTGCTCGTGGCAACGACTCCTATGACAACAGTTATGACCCTTGAGATAAATGACAGAGGTTTCCTAACCCAAGGAGGAGATTTGAACACAATTTACAGAACATCAACAGATCATGCTGTTACTATCATCATAGCCTGCTATCGTTCCTGCATCCAAAGCGTCATCAAACAGGTCTGTGAAAGTGTGCACGTGTCATAATAAATACTACTTCCGGTGCGAGGTTGTCAATTTCTGATAGCTTCCGGTACAAACAAATATTGTACGAGAGATCACTGCTTATAGGGCACTGACATTTGCAGTTTAACTGTGACATCTATGAAATACACAATGCCATTTTAGAAAGTGGTCAAATGTAACATGTGTTATATTTGGGATTACACTTTCTTAGTAAAGTACAGATTCTAGTACTTTACTAAGAAAGTGTAATCCCAAATATAACATATGTTACAACTGTGATATCATTTACACTTAGAACTGGAATTTTGCAGAAACTAGAAGATTTAAAAAAATCCAGAATTCCATTGATCATCTCCAAATACACAAACGATTGAAGTCGAGTACCTGCATGTCAGAATGAATAGATCTACGATAATCATATGAGAAGTGATATATACTACCCATCAAAAGTTTAGACTCACTAGTGTAAATATAGCCACTTTCTTAAGTCAACTGTTCTAAACTAGATTTTGCAAAATATTCAATACTGTTTAAAGCTACTGTTGACACATGCACTGATGTATTGTAAAACAAAGTTGTAACGTTCAAAAGATTATTGTCATGAGTTTAGTTATGATGAAACTCAAGTGAAAATTGGCAAAGTCTTAACGCAACTTTACTTTAAAAGGCAGCTGTTGACATGCCCGATGTTTGCACATGCTTTTCAGCAATCTTATGCATGGCCCTCGTGCAATTCATCTGCATAAGGTTTGCAGTTGGTTTCCCCAAGTTATAGGTGAAATTCATCTTTGATGTAACTACATATTCATACATGACATAACATAGTGAGTGAGTCTCAACTTTTGATGGGTAGTATATTACAACAGTCAAGGCCCTAGTAGAGCAACTATTTGCAAACTCTTTTTTAGACATTTCCAAATCTGACATCTCCAAAGATTAATTCCAAGACAATTCCGTTCACTTGCACAACAATAAAATCTCTTCCACATATTATGGCATACATGTGGAGGCGCATAAATTCCCCTATTTAACGTGGACTAAATGTTTCCGTGCTTCTTTAGACGAACAATTGAGAGGCCTTTGCATGCGTTTGTGACGGGTGCACCAGTGAATATGTTAGATCTTTTAAGAACCACCAGGCTGGAATCACTATTTGAAAGTGATTCTTAAAAACATGTTCATCATGAGTGTATGAGTGAGTTTGGTTTTATCCCGCTTTTAGCAATATAACAGCAATATCACGGCGGAGGACACCAGAAATGGGCTTCACACATTGTACCCATGTGGGGAATCGAACACGGGTCTTCGAGGCTACCCCACCGCCCCACATGTTCATCATGACATCTTAGTGAAGACTTTATGTGACTGAGGGAATTGTTTCTGTTACTAAGTATTTAAATTATAGATACATGATCTACAACTGAATCAAAAACACGGATCGACAAGAAACATCCGATGGCTACTCGCAATCACAGATCAAACAGATGCTGCTGACATTATGGTCGACGCCGACAACATCACCAGCTTTGAAGTAGTTGCAATTAATCTAAAACCGTGCGTCGTTCAATACACCTCTCAGGTAGTAAATTTATCTTATTTCATTATGTTTACATTTCTTATGAGTCGTTTCTAAATATATCTAAATATAGAGGCAATATAATCAGTCTCTTTGTATAACAACACACAATGACCATGTTATTTTGAAGAACGCACCTATCCCCTTTCGTTCAAAAAGGGGGAATTTGATTAAACGGCACTGATGTACAAGTATGTGTCCCTCAGATTTACATGTTACCAGAGTTTCTTTAGCCCGTGATTTGCTTGTGCCATGATCCTCTGATCCCTGATCTGTCACAAATCCCTGATTTGTCACAGATGCTCGTACAGGCAAGGGTAATTCTCCTGAAATTTCGACCCAAACGAAACCCATTGATATTTTTTGTTTTTCCTTCCATAGGCTTGTTGAAACAGTAAATATACTTGTTTCAATTTCTCCAATCATTTCTTTGCATTCTGAAAACCAAATTTCTCAATTTTAGGATATGCTCGTACAGGCAAGGGTAATTCTCCTGAAATTTCGACCCAAACGAAACCCACATGATATTTTTTGTTTTTCCTTCCATAGGATTGTTGAAACAGTAAATATACTTGTTTCAATTTCTCCAATCATTTCTTTGCATTCTGAAAACCAAATTTCTCAATTTTAGGATATTGATGACATTAGTCGAGGAATTGCATCTGTAACTTCAAAAAAGAATGGAATAACAACGGCATACTCTGCACTGAAGGTACGTATCTTGCTTCATTTACATGTACCATTTCAGAATCACATGATCCTCCCCTTCGCTAGTACGTTAAACAATAGTAATAATGAAGCGAAAATATTGTTCATCTATTCCAGGAGAGAAGCAGACTGAAATGCAGAATTACTTCCACGTTCTGGAAATATATGTGTGACACCTGTGGTTTGAACAACAAAACCCTTAGATTGGGAATTAAACAGGTAACGTTAACATTGTTATTCAAGTTGAACTGGCCCAGGTCCAATAGCAACTTCCCCAAATAAAAAATGGTCTACGTTTTCTAGTTTCTTACACGTATATAACAGGTATTAAAACAGGTATTAAAATAGAATTAATATGTATCTAAAAAAATTTCTTGTTGGAAAACGTTGTCATATGCCCCAGCAAACTAAATATTATGTTCATTAATATTTATATTATGTGTCTGATGTGTAATGTTTCTAAATATGTCTCTGAAGAAATATGCTCTTTGGTAACAGATGATAGGCAAACACTCATTTGATTGAGCGTCAGCCTTCCAGACGCGTGGTACACATATTTGCTTACTTTATCGGCTTTAGTAACGCAAGTACACTACTTCCGGAACACAAGCAAAGATGTATTTTCTACTTCTGTGAGCGAAAGTAGGTCGTTGGTGTGTACCAACTCAATATTACTTCTTTATTGTGTTTTTATGTCCTATTTCTTTTAACCAAGTCCCCAGGCTTCATCGTGAAGACGATAATCAACGGAACGGCCCACTATACTGGCATGACAATCAACCTCATCAAACAGATGGCTAAAACATTGAATTTCAGGTACAGAGTTCCTATTCGAATATATAATGTAAACCAAATAGTAGATAAGTATTGGTATATTGAGATTGGGACATTTTAGTTTGGCCAAGTTAAGAAAGTAAAACTTAAGTGGAGAAATGTTATTTAGAACTTACTAACGGGTGAATACATGGCAGGTTTTATGGATAGCAACTTCTTGTCTATTTTTCATCACGACGTTTCTGAGCCAAATCTTGCTCCTTCTGATGATCCATAAAACGTGTCATGTATTCATATTCGTCCAACTTCTAAATGACTCTCCAGAACCCTAATACAAATGGATATTGTTTTGTTTTTTTAATGATTCTTTAACTTTATCTATTGTTAGACACATTTAATCTCCGTTCATTCTGGAATTGAAATATCAGAGTGAAACTGTATAAAACATTTTTTAGAAGATGTATTTTTCGTATTTTGTTATGTTTTTCTGTGAAAGAAAATTATGTTTTATCACCAAACAATCCCGTTGTTACAGCTACGTCTTGCTGGAACCGGAAGACAACGAGTGGGGCCGGGAGATCAACGGGTCGTGGACAGGTGTTGTTGGAGATCTGTTGTCAGGGGTAAGTCCACACTGCTTCTCTCTCGACTGTCGTCGTCGCTGATCACCTAACCTTTTTACAGAGGTGATGCCTTGAATGGAACTGACATTGGGGACAGAGGTGTATTGTTTCCGTAGGTACTGTCACTGTCATCGTTTCCAGAGCACCTTGCGGGGCCCCGTTTCACAAAGCTATCGTAGCGCTACGAATGTCGTACCTCCTATACTGTAATATAGACTTACGACAGTCGTAGCGCCATGATAGCTTTGTGAAACGGGGCCCAGAACTCTACTGCTTGGCGCATGAGGCGACTAACTTGGTTTCGGTCACTCGGTGGATTGCGTGTCATCAAGCTACGTTGCGCATTATATCAATCAGCATTTTCTCTCGCCCATACCACAGAGTGAGTGAGTAAGTATGGTTTTATGCCACTTTTATCAATATTCAAGCAATATCACGACGGGGGACACAAGAAATGGGCTTCACACATTGTACCAAAGTGGGGAATCGAACCCGGGTCTTCAGCGTGACAAGCGAACGCTTTAACCATTGGGCTACGCCACCCTGGCTCATACCAGATTATGTATCTTGAATATTGCTGAGGACTGCGTTAAACAACAACAATTTAATAGAAACCATTCAAATCCAATTATTCGTGATGTGCATTAACAGAATTCCAGTTATATCACCGACTACCAGCATAATATACGAGGATCCACACTTGTGATATTTGACTGAAATATGTTCTATCGTTATTTTTACATTTTCTTTTGTTAACATTTAGTGAAATTAATGCGGCGTTAAGAAATATTCACTTATTCTCATATCGCATTAATAATAACATGGCAAACGGTAGTTTCATCACAAAGCTAGACAGACCAATTGTACAGAACAAAAATTGATATACATGATATGATCTATCGGCATTTTCATCACAGAGCTAGACAGACCAATTGTACAGCATAAACAAATTATATGTATGGTATCGTTGTGTCTTCCTTGATTAGTTGACAGCCTTTAATGTCATTGGAATTGATGAACGTGAAGGAATCGATGCTTCCAAGTTGTTACTGAAAGTATGCAGTATTCAGGTGTGGCTTCCTTCAACAAACCATCCACCACATTCCGTGAAGGATGCTGGTAGAGCATATACTAAGTATCTCTCATGTTTCATAAGGGCTGCTTTGAAAAGATCAATTTTAGTCTAGCTTACCATGTCCTGGACAGAAGATGTCTCGAAATCAATTATTCACCTGTTGAAAGAATAAAGACTAGTCCTTCATTTCCGGTGAAGTAATCTGAACTTTGTCAGGGAATTGAAGAGAATAAGAAAATCGGTAAGAAGCGCCACACGTTTTGTTGTCATCAGGACATTTGTCGGATGACTCGCCATCTTGCGATAACGCGTAAATTAGAGTAGCCAGCAATTGGCCTAATGGACCTTCCTTGGAAGGTACTTTCTGAATGTATTTACATCATTTTTTGTTTGGGGAAACAATACTGTCGCGTGGTGTAAAGTTTGCAGTGTCCTTTCAACAATAACATAAATCTCTCACATTGGGTCTCAGAAATGCAGATTTACCAACAAATAGTTTAACTCGTGTTATTCCTTTAGATGTATACGTTTTCTGTTAATGCCAATCGGGTATATAAAAATCCAAATACTGTATCGGCAAAAACAATGGAAGATCATCATCTGGTTTATTCAAACGAATAACGAAAAGGCATATTTGACTGGATTAAATAGCAATTACCAAACTTTCTGCCTGTAGAGTTTAGTAATGGTGTATTTCTGTACATAAAGTCTTGATTTATTCTTACGTTCAAATCATGTCATCCAGACATGTCAGGCATATAGAAGATATGGTTTTAAAAACTCTAAGTCAATTTAATTTCAGAGAACAGATGTAATTGCGTCCCCACTGGCAGTTACTGCCGAACGAGCCGTCATTATGGACTTCACCGTGCCGTACTTCTATGACACGAGTTGCGTTGTCATTAAGACGCCGGACAACTATGACACAAAATGGCTGATTCTTGCAACCAAATTTCAGCACCTTGTACTCGTCTGCATTTTCGTCTCATTCGTATTCTCAACCATCTTCCTATGTGTTTTGGAGGAAGTACAACCTGCACTCTGGCCTGTCAGAAACTCGATGGGTCTGTGGAACCGATGTTCAGACACCCTTCTTGTCCACTTTGCCTCTCTTATGGCTAACGGTAGGATAATCGGACAGTGTTTAACCAATTAGTGTTTAACTCTTTGAGTTGTGTTTTATATCGAATTATCACGGCATGATAATGTTAATGTTGGAGGGAAGCCCAAAGGAAGGCACGTCTTAGTCGTGGAACATTTTAGTGAAACTCACTAACTTGGGAATGCTTATAAAGGAACAGAATCAAGGAAAACCAACTTCTTTACTGCAATGAATGTGAAGTTTCGGTGTAGATACAGCTTCTCAAAGAAGGAATGAAATCATGTCGAACTGAGCAGTTCGATCCCACGATCAGTATTGCCTGGCGAAAGAAATACTTGAATTACATTTCCTAAAAATGCATCTATTCACCTTTACTTAGAGCTAAGAAAATATAAATGAAACCATGCCAACGTGACCAAGCTTTAGGTTAGGAATATTATTGAACGATGTGTTTGTGTACTTAACATCAGGAATAAGTGGATGCCTGCTCCCGGTCAGTCTCTCTGGACGCCTTGTCATGGGTGCCTGGTGGATCTTCTCTCTACTGACAGCAGCAGTCTACCGTGGAGACATCATCGCCTTCCTCACTGCTTCAAGAACCACACTGCCGTTCAACACTCTGGCTGAGATGGTGGCGCAAGAGGCGTACTCTTGGGGAACCCTTGGAGGGTCTGCGTATGAAACACTTTTTAGGGTAATGTTTTAGTGAACCATTTCTTTCGTGTGTCACTTGGTGTTTAGCTGTATTTGAGTACTGTCATGGCAGACACAACGGGACAGCAGAACTATGCGAGGCACATTGTACTGGTCAACACATTGTGGCGAGCACATGCTTTCAGAACAGTTCTATCCAACCACCAAGCTGAATTCTTGGGTGAATTGAAATCAAATGTCCATTTAGTTTAGATATATAGCAAACTGCTGATATAATTTGCAAACAGTGATACCTTGTTTGTCTGGACTATCGTTATTCGAGAAACCTCGCCTCTCTGGCGATCTTGCCTTAAGCGTCGACTCATGTCGACATCATTGACTTGTCCAGGCATTTGTTATGTCAAACGATTTCCTTAGTATCCCTGTGGGTTAAATAGGTCTTCCTCGTTATTGGTCCACAACGCGTTTCCAATGACGAAATCCTGCTATACATTTTGATTTAAAATTCTTTAACCATTGACAAATGAGTACTGACAAATACACATACATGTAGGCAGAAACATGTACCAAGGAAACCCTTCATTCATATGATCAGTGTTTTACCCTGTTCACATCTCAGTATTAATCCAACTGCTGTTCGGTTTCAGAATTCAAGCATACTTCAATACAAACAGGTTTGGGAAGGAATGGAATCAAGACTGGCATCTGATCCTAGTGTTCTCAGTGTTGATCTGAACGTGCACCTAGACAAGGTGAATACTGGACACTACGCCTTCATTACCAACACCTTGACGCTGAAGAATTGGAAAGTTAAGAACTGCGATCTGCGCATGCTGAGTGACACCTTCTACCCGCTGATGTTTGCAATGGTGCTGCCCCAAAAAAGCAGCCTAACCGACATACTCTCAAAAGAGTAGGTCACGGGTGCATCGTCACCTGCATTCACCTCATGTTTAATATTTCATTATTTAATCACGAGGCCGCGAAGTCTAAGGCAAGTCATTGTAAAAATACATTCCAGGATGAAAACCACCTCTGGAAAAGGATTTTAAGAACGTTAATATCTATTAATTTTATTAATGAATGAAATACAAATACAAAAATGCTAATTGAAAAAGTTAATATTGAACAATAATGTAATTTCATCTTTTGCAGGATCTATCGCCTCCGTGAGAATGGCGTAATTGAATATTGGTATAATCAGGAAACGTCTAACGTTAGTTGTATAGCAAGCAGTCATGACATGAAGAAAATTGACATCGTCGCGCTGCTGAGTGTCTTCTACGCTGCAGTCATTGGCATTAGCCTTGCTCTGGTGGCCCTGATAGGGGAAATACTCTGTAGCAAATCCCGGCGTCCCGTCACCTCTTAGCAACAACCCACAAAGAGGAAACACATAGCATGACATCCAGTTGGATGGAATGCCTATGTATATTTTGATATGGCTGAGTGGTTTAAACCGCTAACTTTGTGTGCTGGCGATAAGGTGCCTGATCCTAAGAGTGCGGGTTCCATGGGACTCAACACAAGTACTAGTATCTGTGTTTTACTGAGAAAGTGTCATCCGAAATATAACACGTTACATTTGACCACTTTCTGAGTGCCACTTTCTATATTCAGGGCATAATGAAGATGGATACCTCGGTTTGTTGAGGGGTAACTCGGGGAATACGAAAACTGACACGGCGAGGGGTTGAACAGCCCAAAATTAAGTGACCAGTCATTTTGGTGTCCATCGAAAAACGATCTCATATCTATGAAGAAGTTTTCAACAAAATGGGTGCTGAGGGTGCATCACATCCGGACCCGACGGCCTGCAATACGTCCAATTTTGCTCCAGCGTTACCGACCTGCACCGTCTGGTGCAGACAGCATCTGCGGTACAGGAGACAAGTTTGGGATGGTGTTTTGATCACTCACGAGTCAAGATTTCAGCTCAGATGATGTCTGCAGCGTTACCATCACATCGGATGATCGGACACAACTTGTCATTGTCAATGGCAATCTGACAGGTCTGTGATACAGGGATGGGATCATTGGGGCACATGTGCAGCCCTTTGTTCAAGGACAGAGACGTAACTACTCGCTTCAGCAAGATAATGTTGTGATAGATTTCCCGAGACAGCAGAACATTCCGGTACTCCCCTTGTTTCTCCGGCCTGTCACCTATCGAGTACGCTTGGGATAAAATGGAGCGACGCTTTCGTCAAGCCAAGAATCAGCCATTGACATTTGCTGAATTGGGACTAGCGTTGGTTCAGACATCAAACAACATTCTCAAACCTTTCTTCAATCGCTTAGTGTCGTCTTTGCGTCGTCGTTATCAAGCCTGCATCAATGCCAATGGTGGCACACACGATACTCAATTTGTGAACTGACTTTTGGCACCACATCTCTTCAAGGGCCTGTCACGATGCCTAGTGTCAAATCTTACAGATTTCGATATTAACCTGTCAACTGTTAAACAGTGATTAAGGAAAACACCAGAAATCATGTAATTATCTTTTTGCATTAAGAAATGGCTTACCATCCAAAAACGCAATACTTTATTCCAGTAGTATATGTGATGTACTATTGATCCCAAGGAGGACGGTACTCGGAGTTAGTCTTAATTGGAGAGAGTTTATGTGTATAAGGACTATACTCATCACCTTTCACCTATACTCATCACCTAGTGACACTCATCACAACCTATTTTCAGCAATCCTTCCATATATCAATTTTCACCGCTAATTGGTCCTTTATGCCAGTTTCGTCGGATAATCGAGAACAGTTATTCTCTTGGTTGACGTTTTATGTTAAAGAACTGCAGTGTTTAAGATCAGAGCATAGCATTTCTGATTGAGGTGGCTAAAAGACACCATGAAAAACAATTGGAACCTTTGGAGCCAGCACAGTTACAAAAGCCTATTGCTGCCACATTTATGGCATGAAGTATATTTTTCTCGTTGATTTGATTATTTTCAGTAAATTACTTTAAAATTTTGAAATCTTACTTTATAACTGTTCACCGAATAGTGATCCAAGCCAAGTGTTTCTCTGGCCCATAGACCTCAGTGCACAAAATACACAACATATAACATTTACATTGCGCCTGTTGTTGCAATACGCTTACTATGGGCAAGGTAAATATAATGTTATAGTGACTAATTCAGGACAGCCATCGTCCAAATATTTAAAAAAGTCCAAAACTATGTTGTCAAGGCATGCGAGACTTTATTGTAAAATATATATGACGCTAACTTGTATTCTTAATCACTACTGTACATCCTTATCACTACCGCATTGCACATTGACTTGTCAGCCCATTAATTATTGTATAAGACATTTATGACCGTAATTGGTAATCCCCCCCTGGCCGTGTCTGCCATCACATCAACTGGTCAAGAAAGAGCTATTGTTTTCCTGTCTGTCCATTGTTGAGTCATCACCTGTCAATTGTTGTCAAAAACTGTATATATATGCTCACGTCTACATGTAGATGAAAAAAGAAAGAGTACGAGTCCGGTATACCGACTGTCTGTGTTGGGTGAGTGAGTGAGTTAATATTTAACGTCACATCGGCAATATTTCAGCCATATCGTGACGAGAACATTTTAGATTGTAATGGAATAT
>VKKT01000269.1:114005-124141 GCA_008038995.1 Haliotis laevigata
CCCCTTGAGTGATTTTATAGAATTACCCTTACTTTCTTTATCTTAGATAAAACACTAACCCTAAGTGACATATGCATTTTATTGCTATATTTGAATTTCCTACACATTTTTACATAATTAAAACCTTAAATAATGTAGTATAGTATACTTTAATTTTATTACAATGAACTTCAGGTAGTAAAATGACATATTATTGAATATCTACGAAGAAAAACAATATGTCATTACTGTACATACCACACTGTTAAACATTTTATTTTGTGAAATTACACAGTTATCTTTGTTCTTTACATTGCAACCAGTTTGGGTGAAATACTGAGTATTTGTAGTTGGGAAATGGCATTTAAAAGGATGCAGCAGTTTACCTGAAAAAAATGCTGAGTCATCTCTTCAACGCCCCCTAGTGGGCTAAAGCCAAAGCTTTGATTTGTAAGACTGAAAATATTTGGATTCGTGGGGCAATTTTACATCAGAATACATGTTCAAACCTTTTGGCCTCTCTCGGTACAAAAATCACCCCCGGGCTCTTGGACTAGTCCAAACAACTGAACAGTGTTCCAATTGCTGGAGTATATACATTGTATCTAATTTCTACATTAAATTACCGTATTTACTTAAATACCCAACAATATAATATCCCCAAAATACATTCATATGTAAACATAGGATGCTGAGCTTGCCTTCAATATGATTGAAAATGATTTCAAACGAGTAATCGTGGGCACCAACACCACAAGGTAACAACTACCACNNAACAACTACCACACGGTGAATATCACACAGTACACACCTTTAGCCATGAGGGCGCCAAAGATGTGAAAGACTGCATCTCCATAATACCTCAGGTTGTCAGCTGGCCGGTATGGAGAGTGGTTAGAACTCATCATCTCCATGAAGAGCAGGAAAGCGGTTGTCGAAACAAGAGATATAGCTATATATATTAGGACCTTGTAGTGGAAGGGGGAGATGAGTGTCAACAATGTTGTTGCTGACGGCGTCCGTATGATCATGCCCATGTTCATGTAGAAGTAGGGCACAGTGAAATCTACAACATCCTCTCTGGATTTCATGACTGCAAGGGGCGCAACAACCAAATCAGCTTTCTGCAAGAAACAAACACTGGGAAATGATTCTTCACAGTAACCAAATACGATAGGATACACTGGTACAGGTATCGTGTGGTAACATGTGAGCGTGTATTGGGCTGAACTTGACTTGCCTACTTTTGGCGTAGGAACTGAGGCAGAGATTCAAATAATTCACACACTTGTGGCAATGAGGCAATTCATGAATATGAAAAATGTGATGTATTTGTCCTTAGAATGAAACAGAACCATTGTCACTGTACTGTCCATCATCAGAAATTGGAAGAAATTTCCTCATATAATACGTGAAATATAGCCAACATTTCGTTAATGATATTCAGCGAGAGTCAATAAAGGGTGTACCGATTTGCCAGGATATGTGTTTCGAACCATATAATTTCATATTATCTTTTTAGGGGCGGTGGTTAAAGCGTTCGCTCGTCACGTCGAAGACCCGGGTTCAATTCCCCGCATGGGTACAATGTATGAAGCCCATTTCTGGTGTTCCCCGCCGTGGTATTTCTGGAATATTGCTAAAAGCGACGTAAAACCATACCCTCTCACTCATATTATCTTTTATCCCTACCTTTTCCACAAGCATCCCAATTAGACCCGTCCATGTGCCGTTGACCTGAGCCCCCCATTCGCCATCTTCTGGCTCCACAATGATGTAACTGGAAGTGACAATACTTGCATGTTTACATGTTGTGATTGTGAGTTTGTTCAAGTATCCGGAAAACCATAATATCAACGTGCAGTTGATACAAGATATACATTAAAACAAACCAACTGTAATGAGTAATCAGACTGAATCTGTCGGTCAGTCGTGCAAGATAATACCTACCTGAAATTTAGCCTCCGTGCTAGTTCGTTTAGTAGATCTATAGAAACTCCACTGAAGATGATAGAATCATTGACCTCCATTCGGAATACAAACGGCGGACTCTGAAAATAGTGTTGAAATATCAAGTATCAGATTTTAATGAGCAATATAAGGACATACAGTGAAGCTCGAGGTCAGTTAATATTGAAACAAATTTCCGGACAATCTACCTGTATATATAGCAACAGTAACGCTATTCTTGTGTTTCACTATTGTGAACATGTTTTGATGTAGCCTATTACAATTCAGTAAGAAAAGGATTCCAGACCCATCCAACATCATCGGACAAGTGTGTGTTGTTTGATAAAAATCGTTTTCTGTGTGAATTTTGTTTAGAATAGTTTTTTTAATGAGACAAAGAGAAAAACGTAAATATGAAACAAAACCTAAAAGGTTATACACAGAACATTTACAGGTTCCCCGTAGGAAGACGACAGTCTGGGTCAACTGCTTCATTACGATGACGTTATCGGGAATGCCACGGAATGACGTTAAAATGTCAATATGAGGAATGGCATAAATGACAAGAATTTTCTGTTGTTGACTTTAGCCCTTGAAGAAGGAGAACATTTGTGTCCAAATCTTTCAATATTATATAAATGTCCTTGCCTCCCTCACAGCAACAATTAGCGATGTGTTATGGAATCCATATTTTTTAGTTGAGAGTAAAGTTTCCGTAGTTGTGGATCCTTCGTTGCTTTTAAAGGCGCCTACTTCGTGTAGCTCCCTTACATAATTGGTTCCACTAACCGAATACAGCTTAGCATCCTCCCTGATGATACCCTGCAAGAAGAAGGTATTCGGTCTGCAGGCAATACATGCATGAGCAGCTCATGATCAGCGGGAGATGTTTGGGCCAAGTGTTAGGGCTCCTTAAAGAACAGGTATTTCAAGAACACAATAATACATCAACCATTGAATTGCTTCACGTTATATATATTAAGTCTTGTAATATATAAGCAACAGTAACACAAAAATTTTTTAATTAACAATAATAACACCAAGAACGACAATAGAATCAACCTCCTCGTCAGAACTACTACGTTTCGGCCACCAAAAGTATGCTCTCATATTGGCAAACATCCTGTGTTTCTCATTATATAAACTGTTGTTAATGATTGCAGGTTTCTCTGTACTTGTTTAAATAGTTTAATTTCACTTACTTTGACAAAGTTATTGGTAGGGATTGCCCTGGGCGTTTCAAACAAATTGCATATTGAAAACTATTTGGGTTGACATTAAAGACTTGACATACATTGCAACGGTTTCAGCAATAATTCATCTGTCTCTCTCTCCCTCCCCCATTCCCCAGCTACATACCTCAAATTTGTCTCTTCTTCACTCACATTGTAATGGGCGGTGGGGTAGCCTAGTGGCTTAAGCGTTGGCTCGTCACACCGAAGACCCGGGTTCGATTCCCCGCTTGGGTACAATGTATGAAGCCCATTTCTGCTGTTCCCGGTTTGATATTGCTGGAATATTGCTAAAAGCGGCGTAATAACCAAACTTACTCACATGGCAATGTGTTGCCTTTAAGATGACCATCTGTGACGTCTTGATGGTCACTCGAGTATTCGCGATATCCCTCGCCGCCCCTGATGTGGGTATCACAAGCCATCTGGACTCCACCCAGCTGGTGTGTTCCATCAAGTGGGCCTGGAAAAATATCGGTGAGTGATGAATGCATTCATAACCGACGTAACAATTTAAGGAACAAAGAAAATATAAATATTACTCAACAAAGAAGTTAAGGACCACCCAATGTTTAATATTTACGTATTATATGGATCATAATATGAGTATATATCACGTCGTCAATAGTCCAAGGCATCCATAGTGTCGATACATGAGGTCTATAAATGCTAGGACTTGGCCAAAATACCACATTCACGTATTTTCACTTTGTGAGTATATTAAAGCTTTTCGAGTGAACACCGATTTTGTGATATTGTATTATTTAAGCCGAGTCGACCTCATTGACTAATTCATCCGGTACGTATGGTCTGTGGTCATCTACAAACTGTATCACAAGTTAATCATTTCCTCAAAAACAGGCAATACAATCTTTGTAAGTTGTTTGCAGGAGGTAGATTTGAATGATGCTACCAACGGACACGCATCTTTTGTTTCAAATTACCTGTGTGACAATGAAACAGACGTATCACATTCAATGTAGAAGACTATATATGAGTCAGTATAGATCCACAACTCAGATGCTATGACTACTGATAAAACATATTTTGAGAGAGCTGACGGTGGCATTGGTGGCATTGTCGTGTAGGTCGCTAAGCAGAGCTGCATGTTGTTCAAGGTGCTTAGGAGTTAAAGTTTTCGCCCGTCACACCGACGACCCGGGTTCGTTTCCCGACATAAGTACAATATATGAAGCAAACATTGCTGGATTTTTGCTAAAAGCGGTGCAAAACCAAACTGCCTCCCTTCGTGCTGTTAAAGTGTGCCAGAAACCTACAACTATAGGTTACACTAAAGTTGTAAATGTGTAAGCATCGTATCATGTTTTACTCTAGCATCACGTTGACGCCAAGATAAAACTGGTAAACGTAAGACAGTGTAAAGACTCACATTTTAGAAGACGACTACTGTTGTCGTACCTGACGGAGGAGTTCAATAATGCAGTTAGCAGAACACATGGCAATGACGTTGAGGTATGTCTGTGGTCGGATGTTATAGATGCTGGCCAGGTCCAAACTTTGTGTTCCATTCTCACCATCGTGGATTGTGAACGTTATGGCTGTAGAGGTTGAGAAGGCAATGTCGCAAGGAAAATGACTAAACTCTGGAAAAGAAATATCTTTCAAAAACATTCTTTAAATCCCATGCCCTTATTCAATGAAATGTGCCTCCAGTTAAATGCTTGTTTGTTGTTTAACGCCTTACTCAGCAATATTCAAGATATATGGTAGCGGTCTGTAAATAATCGAGTCTGGGCTAGATAATCCAGTGATTACGATCAACAGCATGAACATCGATACGATTACATGTGTCAACAAAGTCAATGAGCCTGACCATGTGATCCCGTTTATCGAACATTCTTCACACATTGTACCCATGAGCCTGTGGAATCATACATTGAAGTAACGCACTGTAAGGCTTCTCCTGTCCTTTCTTGTAAAATCAGTGCTTTAGTTATTTTGAATAATCCATGAAACGATTTGAAGTGCCATTATGGATTTACACAATATTGCAATGTTTTAAAGTATCTAGAATTTCTTGTTTTTATGGAAATTCGTAAAGTGGTTAGACAATTCGCTTTGCTTGTTTTCAATTTTGTTCTGCAAAAACACACGTTGGATGCCAACAGTTCTAATATGGGATACTTGGTATCCTTTATTAGCGTTTGGTTCCTATTACTCACCTGTAGTCGTTATCACAGTGTATGTCTCCCATCGTTCTGTAGACAGAATTGTGCAGACTGCCTTTATCATAGCATCTGTACAGAAACGTCCTAGTGAAAGAATACAGAAGGTGGCCAGTGATTTTCATTGATACCCAGATATACAACTTGCATATATTACATAGAAGTCGGTTACCAGTTCCATGCTACACACTTGGTCTAATGATATTTGGAAGTTAGGCTTCAAAGCTCCCTCAACGTAAACGTTGACATTTATAACAATTATAAGTCATATATAGCCATGTTAACACATATAAAATAAGAATGTATCCAGGGACACGGATGCCCCCGCTGCTGTAGGAAGAGTTCCCTACACTGAGACAAAGGAATCAGGAAAAAATCAAGAGAGAAAACACAATAGAAGCTCATATACATTCCTTCATTTCAGACAAAGTCTCGAAAACTGTATACATGAATGGAACCATAAATAAATTATCACACATTCAAGGTCCCACTGAAGTACTTGAAAACACTACAAACAATGTGTTCAGGGGTTAGATAACACAACCTATTATCATATAAAGATCAATAATTGAACAAAATTCACGAACAAATTCAATAAACATCTATGCAACTATGAGATGCACACCTTCGAGTCCCAATGAAACACATGTATAACCTTAATCAATTCTGTTGAGCAGTTTTTGTGGAGAAGTGGATAGACTTAATCCCCTATTTAACTATCATCAGAGAGAAATTCAACAAAATTTATCTAAGTTCAAATGTCTCTAAACTTACAAAAAGAACAATAAAATACGAAAAACAAAATATGAGATTAGAGTCCCAAGAAAGCCCATGTAAAAGTTCATTGAATTCCACAGAGCGTTTTTTGGTGGAGAAGTGGATAGAGTACATTCCCTGTTTCGTACGTACGGACGGACACGGAGGGTAACCCTATATGCCCCCGGCCATATATGGCGGGGGCATAAATATAACAAGCGAGAACCAGCCAGTGCAACACTGAAGCGTCAACAGTAAGCTCGGAAACATTCGCTTGATGGCAGAGCCTGTTGTGAACTGGATACGAAGTGATGCATATATTGTGCAACAGTGTTTCAACTTTTTTACATTTTACCTGAAGATTCGGTAAGTGGGAGGGTGGTATTTGAGATATTTGGACAGAGTGATGGACTCTACTTGAACCCTAGTTAACGGTCAGCTTGGAGAATCAACACTTATTTATCCATAAGGCATATTTCCAACTCACAAACAATTAAGACATAGAAATTCAAATTGTTTGTCAAATATGTTGACAACAATATCGACAAACAAAACCCCAGATGTTATATGAAGCAAACAATAAGTTGATTTTTCACTGTGAAATTATTGCTTCATCATGTTTGGGATTAAGTATCTCGAAAGTATACTGACTTAATGACACATTTCACAATTTCAGTTTTGGATTTTGTTTTCAAAATCACCGTTTTAGTATTAAACGTTAAAGTTGAACTCACCAATCGACAATGCAGGACAAAATGCTGTAGCCAGTAATAGAAGCATCATTGCTTTCTTCTCATAAACCATGGTCATAATAAAGCCTTACCTAGCTTATGTTGCACACACACACACACACAGACTATGTCATGGACGTCAACCATCCATTTGGAAACGCGATTAGAGCGGTTGGTAAATATGCAGTTGTTTGTCCGAAGTTAACGTGTATTGATTTCACTTTGCGATATATGCTTTCACAAGTACAAGTTTACATATCTTACAAAGTTAATATATTGATTTGCACTAGTAAAGGCGTTCATTGTAAATGGAAATATAACATGTAGTGTCAAACAGACATGTTTGTGCAAAAGACAACTGAAGAATACATCAAAGGCTGGTAAATATCAGTATTACAATGTACACAAGGTGGATGTTAATGGTGTTTAACGTGACATTCAGGATAATTTCATGCATTCAGCGGTGTGCATTTTAGCGTATGTTTGAGTGCGAGTAAGGTCAGTTTTATAATGTCAGCACTCAACAGATTTCTGCAGTCTGGTATTAAAAGACACCCTGACTTATCCGAATAAAATGGACGTATGGCATGAGATGTTTGCGTTATGTGAGGAAGATACGTAGATTTCCCACTGTACATTGTATTGTTTTTATGCAAAGCATAAATCATTAATTTTGGATACAGCTAAATATGTTGACTTTGTTAAAATGTTGAGTACATAATAAGAACATAATGGTCAGTCAATACCGCCGCTTAAACAACTGTGAAAAACAAAAAATGAAATATACACACTATAATTAACCATAACCAAATGAAATTTAACTGACAACATCCTGCCCAAAAATGCCCATCCTGTTTCATTTCAATTTCTCTAAGAAGGCGAAATTCCAAAATTTGAACACGTCAAAACATCGTGTAACAGTCATCGAATGCAAAAGAGCTCCAGAGTTTCCTTCATACGAAACTAACACTTTGTGCAAACGCGAGTCCGTCATCCTTGAGGCGAAGTGTCCCAAAGCTGCCTGATCATCAAAGGTATAAATAAAACGACTTCACAACAATCTCATTACGATTATGCCGCTAACCGAAGGCGAAAACCAGAATGCAACCGTTATTGACTGTTCTGAGCACCTAATCTTGATATTTTAAGGCGAAGACGTGCCTTCTTATAGTTGCTAACTTTAAATAGTCATTTCATACACTTACCGGATAACTAATACAGATTATTTTGCTATGACACTGATCCAAACCGCAAGCAGGAACATGAGTGTCAAAGCCTAAACAACATGCATCCTCAATTTGGCTTCCCTAATACTGAAACACAAAGGAACAAGGATACAGTTCTCAAGAAGTAAGAAGACAACGCTGCGAAAAGAGCGATGTAGACTGTAAATCTTAAAATCATTTCAGAGGCTAAACTTCGGAATCAAGGCATACAGTCTTCTTATTTGAATAAAACGCCAATACAAGCGACTATTCCGTTTCAATTATCTGGCGAAACATATTTCCTTGGACCTAAAATACAATTTAAAATAATTGATCTCTAAAAATTGTGAATAACACCATAGTTCCGTGTAAAGGTTTGTCATGTGACGATCTGGCGGTTGCAATAACAATTCAGGCAATATGCATAAACAGGAACTGCCAAACAATAACACCTTCACAGACAATTGAAGAATATAGCAATCCGTATTTAGAAGTGTCTGCGTGAGTTTAGTTTTACGCCACACTCAGCAATATTCAAGCTATATTGCGGAGGTCTGTAAATAATCGAGTCTGGACCAGACAATCCAGTTATCAACAGCATGAGCATCGATCTGCGCAATTGGGAACCGATGACATGTGTCAACCAAGCGAGCCTGACCACCCGATCCCGTTAATCGCCTCTTACGACAAGCATTGGTTACTGAAGATCAATATTCTAGCCCGGAACTTCACGGGTACCGTATTTAGAAAAGAACTTTACAAGTTACGAGATCGAGATCAAAGCATCCCTGAACGTTTTCAGTCAAACTTCTTCTAAGTGTTGGCCGAACCGAAAGTCACCGGTCTCTAATGTATCCATTCTAGCAGCCCGTGGGCATTATGCCATGCATGTTGGCTATCATATAACATGCATTAAACATTTGCTGAAACTGCTATGAAAGTAAAATTTCATTTGCTCTCAGAGAAGGAACAAAAACACACATCTATAAGTCTTCTCCTGAAAACTAAAAGACAAGAAAGACGTCTTGAACTTTATCTTAGTGAACTTTCCATTCAGGTTGAACAATAATCAAACAGTTCCAGGCTTTAGTATCTACACTTCACGACTCAGCAAGCCTTTTCTACGATTTTTAAAGAGTTATGGAATCTTGCTTAGCAGGTGTTTGATCAGGGTTATAGTGAGTGAGTTAAAATTTAACGTCACATCGGCAATATTTCAGCCATATAGTGACGAGAAATGTTTTACATAAACGATAAATTTAAGTTAAAAATCAGTCATCAAAGGACTGTAAAAATAACTAGAGTATCACAGATGGAGTTTAAAACTAGCATGCGCATGTTAAACTATTTTATTTTCGAAGACAATACAATATAAAAACGCGCTATAGGTCGTCAACAACTGAAGGTAGATCACCATACTAGGGACTTACAGTGCTTTTGCTACTAATCAGGGTTATAACATGCCACGCCATAGTGCAGCTTTGGGACTTGTGGAGGGCATTTCAATATGTACCGGTCAATTACAAATATGATGACTAGTGCAATGATAAATGCAATTTACGGCTTCGACATTTCATCATGTGCACCAAACGATGGGGCAAGATCACCTTTCCGCAAACATCTGATATCATCACAATGTTGTAGTGATATCATTCTTTAGCACATGCTAACGATATATTCGGAATCATACAATGGCCTCTGCTTTTCCCTATAATTGTGTTTTGTCATTGTATTACATTGTATGATTGTAAAAATGTTTTCTGTGAAGAATGCATTGTCAGTGGTAAATAAGTATCAAGTGGCACTGAACAGACACTTATCAAAAAGGGTAAGCTGGAAATAATAATGAATGCATGAAACCATTTAACTTTTTTCTCTGTGTGACCTTGATGTAAGTCCCCACAGTTCCTAGTTTGGTGATCTACCTTCAGTTGTTGGCGATCTATAGCCCGTGTTTTATATTGTATTGTCTTCWTTAATTGGAATGTTTTAGCTTTGTTCGCTAGTTTTATATTATATCTGTGATTATCTAGTATTTTTTCTGTCCATCGTCGACAGGTTTTAATCCTCAAAATATTTTCACTTTTTATTGTAGAA
>VKKT01000269.1:152294-174166 GCA_008038995.1 Haliotis laevigata
GTTGAATAAAATTCTGAGATTTCAAAGTTCAATTGGCGAGGTAAAATTATGAGGATTCGCAACCTTAATTTCACTTTATTTGATTTACCTTTTTGTTTTAAAGTGAAATTCATCGGTACGTTTTCACTGCAAACAGACTATTTTTGTCGCTGTAAATACATGTTGAAATCTTAACTTCCATTGGGGAATATATCCTCAGCACCCCATTGCTGGTAGTGAGAGACGGTCGAATTGGGAAACTTGTCTGCTATTGGTTGCAACCCTGTGACGTTGGAGGAGGGGCGTGTGGTGGTTGCTACCTTTCCCAAACGGAACCATTCGACCAGTTCTTCACCTGCACGAGTGGTAGCAACCTTCTGGTCACGCCAGGAAACGTGCATGGAAAACGTTCATGTTGATTTTTTTTGCACTCGAAGTTCTGTATGTGTCAAATCTTGTCAGCCTTACATTTAATTTGGTATACAAAGACTGCTATTTGTGTCATACTTGTTTGAGAATAACTGGATATCCGATGCAGTTAAACACCGATGCAGTTAGACTTCGTGATGGTAGTGGAGGGGCAGAGGTGCCGAGTCACGTTAATATCCTATTTGCTCAAATTTGCTCTGTTTCAAACCAGAAAAGGAATGGTGTTGAAAGTTGAGATTTTTTCATCTGGTTATTATGTTTTTCTTCCACAATACTCTTATTCATTCATGCAAAGCAAATGAAGGTATTTGTGAGAGGTGAAAAATGTTTCACGGCTCCGAGGCGGGGAGCAGACATAGGACAAAAAACCCTTAAAGCATGACAAGTCACCTCAGTGAAACGTTTTACGAGAAGAGACGGACATGTCACTATAAACGCAGGTGCATATCAACATCGTAGCGTAGGTGTATGTCCCCGGTCCACTCCTGTGTTTAGAACAAGTTTGGAGATGGTTTCGAATCCTTTACTGTGTGTCAAGTTGTCTAGGCAATTATGGAGGATCATACTTTAAACCAGACCTCAAGTATGTTAATTATACCGGCCAACATGTAGCATCTTCCATCTAACTGTGAATCGTTAATGATACCTTACTACTACAGGTACATATTCCTCATTAGATCTGCCTCTTGCAGATTCAAAATTTGTTAAATGTTTTCACAGTCATTCCACGATAGTCAGTCAATTTTCCAACTATTTCGAAGCCTGTGACCCTATCTGGTGTTTAGAAAAATCAAAAGCAGCAAGAGGATGTAATTAATTATATATAGGATACAATAAAGACTATAATAAAGTAATAGTGATATAATGCTACAAGTACTGATAATATAAATCAACTCCTAAAACACTTACCAGAATCATGTTTAGTGACTGTTTTAAATATATTTGGTGAAATGTTAACCTCCCTTCATCATGGCGTGATTTTGTATGAAAATTAACATTAATAAAATTATTGAGTTGATGGAACGTTTTCCATGGGTACGTTGAACATATCTTGTGGTAAAACATGCGTACTCAAAAATGTGTCTAAATATGAAAATGACTGAATATATTTAACATCCCAAACTATACACTTTTGTACGAAATGAAACCTCACAAAGGACTTAGAGACCACTCCTATTAAAGTACTAACAGAGGCCAAATGCTTGGTAATTATTTTTGATCACTGCTTTATTTTTAATACACATAACGTTTTTGAAAAATCAAAGCCAAAAGGCCCTTACCTAAATGAAACTCAAAATGGTTCTTTGGTAATCCGTGCTTGTCGTAAGAGGCGATTAACGGGATCGGGTGGTCAGTCTTGGTTAACTATGTCATCATATCCGATTGCGTAAAAGGATACTTAAGCTGTGGATCGATGCTCATGCCCTTGATCGCTGGATTGTCTGTCCAGGCTCGATTATGTAGACTGGAATATTGATGAGTGGGGCGCTAAACAACAGACAAACAAACATCAACTACTACCAGTAGTACCACCACAACTACTTAGATACTAGTGGGAAGGTGGGATAGCCTAGTGGTTGAAGTGTTCGCTCGTCAAGCCGAAGACCCGGGTTCGATTCGCCACATGGGTACAATGTGTGAAGCTCATTTCTGGTGTCCACCGCCGTGATATTGCTGGAATATTGGTAAATGAGACGTAAAACTAAACTCTCTCACTCCCTACTGCTAGAAGTTACACGAAGTTGACGAAGAACACGATATCACACTGTGGGTGTTTTAATCCTAAAATATTGTTGTAAAACAGGCTTCAAGCCCTTAATAATAGCATAGAGGACAAGATCAGACATCGGAGTTACTGCATATGCAACAAGATGATCGATTTAGCCATTAATAGAGCTAGGATTGGGATGTTTTCTCACCCACCGGGGACACGACAGGTAGGCCATGTCGACACGTACTCCCCGCATACCAGACACAGCACCTACATGCCTTATAGACTGATTTTGTGCACAGTTTTCTTCTCTCTACATCTCATACTGTCGTTTGTCATATTGATTGTTTCAGACTGAAAATGTAGGATATTTCTGGCCTCTTTCCATCTAAGAAAACAATGTAACACCAACTTAAAAAAAATCATTTCGGAAGATAAACTGCGAAATCTTCTGCATTGAATGCAAGAGAAAATTCAGTTTCAGTTATGCAGAATCATCTCTCCTTGGGCGTAAAATGCAAAATAAAATCAACAGATCATAGGAAATTGGCAATTACACCGGATTTTCGTGAAAAGGGTTGGCATGTCAGTGAAGTAAAATTTCATATTGGTGTGGATGTATTTGATGGTTGTACTGAAGAATCGAAATAAAGTACCAGGTGAGTTGAACATTATTATAATAATTTCTGCGAAAACCAGTGTGTGTAAAGTTACATGCTGATTATAATGTCCTGACAACGCACATTTGTGGAGTTCTGCCACCAGAACACTGGTACTGCATTCCATTCATATTATGAATATTCAAAACTGCGCATAAATCTATTTGCCAACACCTTCCACACCTGAAAACCTGAATAAGAAATAAAATGACTATATGAACCGGCATGACTCATGCATGTACATTGAACTATGGCAAAGGAAAACACAAATACCGAAAAGGTATACTATTAGAAAATGTATTGTTTATATAATATTCATAGTAGGTGGTACATGCAAGGCCATTTGAAAATACAACACTAAATATTGGCATCAACTGTTACAGTGTCTTCAGAATGTTTGTTTCTAATGGATTAGATTTTCCTTTTTAAATGCATCCCCACACATGGACAACCACTTCAGGTTTTTTATATAAGAGGTTTTGATGTAGACTCTTCCAGTGATATCAAACTGGCGAGACTACAACGAACGGAAGAATTGACAGAAAAACTAAAATGCAAGTTTCCACAAACAAAAACTATCAATTCAATTGTTTCGTTTCGTTACCATTTCAACATGTCACTGTTTCCATCCTCGTCATGCGCATTAAGCGACGATATCTATTTTCCACAATCTTATACTATCACATACTGCCATAATAAATTTAATTGCATGGTATAATTCTAACCAAAGCACTAAATTCCTTACGCGTATGTTGATTGTTTTGTCGTATTGTTTCACATAACATTCATCGATAGGAGATTAGTTAGATTGCAAATTACGGAAAAGGGCGAGTTGTGACGAATGGTGGTGAGGTTTAGGTCACCTGCTGGAATTTAAAAATTCACATTGATTGTTGAAGGTTTAAAAACTTCAATAATATATGATGCTGTGCAAAAGTAGTGCGCAACAGACCTATTCTAATGATATAATGTATAATAGGCGATAAAGGTTGGGGTGCAGGCAAGCTAATGAAGATAATCAGACAATGCCCAATACTTATTCTTAGCAATATGTTGAATTTAGCGAAAGAAGTTCTACGTTTTGTGAAGGATCATGTATATATAACAAATGTGACTGACAATGAGTTAAAACGTTCAGATGAAAAGAATCACACTATAGTTTGCACACTTTAGATTTAGAGAAATCAAAATGACGCTACCCATCAGTGGAACATAGTCTAATGCAATGAAATGAATAACGTTGCATCCTAGAAGAGTTTTGGTAGTGCACACTTTTGTAGCTCCAGATTACACCACACAACTTCTGCCACCAGAACAAGAACACTGCATCCCAGACCAATGCCGACAGCGTAGAAGATACCTTTAAGTTGTGTAAGAGCTACTGGCTTGTGGACTTCCTCGATGGGGCATTTGTCTTCAGGAATCGACTGCAACCATGTTTGAATGGTTTTCTGTATGATGCCACTGTCTGTGAGTAAACTCATCCTGGAGGAGATATAAAGGAATCTTTTGAAACACATATCACCCAACACGGTTAGGTTGATACTTTTACCAACCAGGAGTAAAAGGCGTGTGAGGTCTTGCTTGTTATATTTGACTGTAAAAATCCTGCCTTTGACACATTAAAATATAGAATGAGATATTTCACTTTGGTCAACTATATAATACATGTATTTCCAGTAAACTGTAATACATGAACACAAATTACAATACATGATGTAAACACTATAGTTGATGGATAAACATTTGAAGGAAGAATACATCTCATAAGCATAGTTTTACGCTTCCAGTGTTGTAATAGGTCAGCTAAACATGTTTGTGAAGTTGATTTCTCTTTTACTTGTCGTCATATGGCTTAAACAATGTCGATGTGATGGTAATAGGTTACCATGCGCATGACGGTGAGAATCCTGACACGAGTATTCAGCATAGTACATTGGCACAAATATGGTATTATGTAGCATACGAAACACAGGGCGACATGCTTTTGGCAGAGATGTCTTATGAATGTGGAAAGGGGTTTGTCGCTTCTATTTAAAGATCCACGCCAATCCAATTATGCTCTTTGCAGTCTTTGGTGTCTAATAAGTTACACTAAGAATAGAGTAGAACATGAATGGACGTAAAATCAGTGATGACACCAGGTGCCTGCAAAAGGTAAGCACGTCCTTCCTTCACAACCAGTAGCACTGACAAATGCACCTGTGATTATACTGGTTTTCCAAGAAACGTTTAAAATGTTTCAAATGTTTAACAAATTCCTTCTATAGTGCTTATTTAACGAAAAAGATCTGCATTCAACGTCATACCTGTTTTGTATCTCATGTTTGAAGGGCGACGACTTTGGAACATGAACTGTATCATAGGTAGTTCCAAAATTTGAGTCAATGGTTTCCCATCTACACTTTATCCGAATAAAATAGTCGCAAATGTCAGAATTTAACAGGAACGCATATTTTCCATTTTCGACCTTTTGGAAATGTTTGGTGTAATTGCTGCTAAGTACATCAGGATCTGTAATGGATACGGCCAGAACTCGTTGTCTGACTGCAACGATATCCAATTGGTTGGACTTCTGCAAATAAGGAAGTACCATGTAATTTTTCATACAAGTTTCATACACTCTTTTGTCTCATTCTTAGAACAAAAATCAGTCATCAATTCTGTTATCAGGGGTAAAAGAGCTTCTGACGCGTTTCGAGGTCAGATCACAGAAACTGCTTGTCGTTGTTGCCTGAACCACCTCCTCGGTAAAGTAGCATCGCATTCTCCTCATCAAAAGGGAATAGGTTCTGGTCGTGAGAAAAACACACATTCACTGCACATGCTGCAAAAAGTAAAATGTTAAAATGCCCTGACCTGCCTCTAGCACTGGCAACTCTCACAGTTGGAAAAAAGTATGTTTTTGTTGCCTGCCATCGCACATATCACT
This sequence comes from Haliotis laevigata, assembly GCA_008038995.1. Lineage (NCBI taxonomy): Eukaryota > Metazoa > Mollusca > Gastropoda > Lepetellida > Haliotidae > Haliotis > Haliotis laevigata. The sequence continues at coordinate 158,005 of VKKT01000269.1, forward strand.
TGAGGTTTCTTTGACATTGGTAAATCGCCATACGGTTATAATTTGTGTAATTTACAGATCATGCAAGTCCCTCTATCACGTTACATTCCAATAATTGCCTTTGGGCCTGTTGCTTTGTTTTTATAGTTGACAATTACATACAAAAACTGGCACAGCGTCATATTTATGCATGGTATTCATACATGTTTATCACGTTTTCGGTTCTCACTATGCAAGATTTACTAAGGCTATACTAAATGTTGTGATCTTGATTGAACACAGTTTGATACTCTTTGATATCTTTGAAGAAAGAGAGTGAAAAATAATCTAGGGCTGACGCCAACTTGGACATATTCTCTAGATCCCATTTCCATTTTGCTTATCAGATCAGAACTTCTGACTCCTGTTCATAAAGAAAGAGATTTGCAAGGAGAAAAGCAACATTGTTGCCCACAGGGATGGCGACGTCTTATCCAAATGGACCTGTGAAAATCCGGGGTAGAATAGGTCTTCAGCAACCAATGCTTGCCCCAAAAGGCGACTATGCTTGTCGTAAGAGGCGACTAACTGGATCGGGTGGTCAGGCTCGCTGACTTGGTTGACACATGTCATCGGTTCCCAGTTGTGCAGATCGATGCTCATGCTGTTGATCAGTGGATTGTCTGGTCCAAGCTCGATTATTTACGGACCGCCGCCATATAGCTGGAATATTGCTGAGTGCGGTGTAAAACTAAACACACTCACTCACTCACTCTTATCCAAATGCCCTATCCCCACGTTTGACATGTCCTGAACCTTTGCAGAAAACGATGGACATGTAACTTTATGAATGGTCATTCCATTTATTAACAGTCACCTAATGGGTTAACAAATGATGTTTTTTCATAAGTACGTTTTAGGATAGTGGTGAAAAATCAAATATATTTTGGATTTTATGTTTGAAAATGTTAATTCCGGTTTTCTCAAACACTGAATTCCTTTCTTGTTTGAAAACGGTTCATGATTAATCTCTGTATTTGGTGGTACATGTCCTGACTGAACAATATCTCTTTCTTTACACGGATTCTATGGATGTACAAATCATAGTGTGTAAAAGAAGAATCGATACGTCTTTGATTTTAAATTCAAGCCAATAGTTGATACTGCTGCCTGACTATGTGGCACTGTTGAAACTTGATACACGAAATTATTCAATAAACGTTCACACAAGATTGTATGCTTGCTGGGGTCAAACCAATTGCAACCCATTAATGCATCAACAGGTGGGGAAAAAGACGGTTACACGTTTTCATCCACTAGTATGCCCCAGTCATGTAGAAAGTTCGCTGAAGACTGGACTTCTGTGAGTCTTTGACGTGATTTTGTATAACGAAATACATACTATACTTACGGTCAGCTGATTGTGTGTGACGCTTGATGCATCATATCCTATTTTGTAGTCTTCTCTGGCTGCCAGTTCTGCCATGTTATTAAAAGGTCTTGTTTCTGTTCTGACAGCAAGGGTAGCCATGATGGTCCCACAATACACAGCCGAGAAAATGGTAGCAAATATCCACCATGTTGCCAACAGAATACGTTCTGAGATTTGAGATGAAAAGTATGGCGATCCTAAAATGTACAACAAAATTTGATGGTTAAAGCCAGTTACAGTTGTGATGCCATGTGAGGTATATTATTGAAGTATACGTGTTTGTTCTAATGCAGGATGAAGGTCTAATATGGTCCGAGTCATCATCGATAAAAAATATATAAAATCAAAACCAACCACACTCCCAAACATAATTTGTTCACTTATCTAATAGTTCACCTTGTTTTAAAGAGGCCCCATACACTTCAAACAGTGAAGACGTGATCCGTGTAATCACAGATATGCAAAATGGTTGTGTAGTCTCTGCCATAACGTTATGCTGAACAGTCCGCTGTGACTGGTTATGATGCTTGTGGGAAAACCTAAAGAAAGACAGAAAAGCAGTTACAAGAGTCACAGAGACACCAAACAATATAACTGTTGTAGGTAGGACAGGGCGTAGAAAGACCATCAGCTGATCCTTGTCAACATCGTGTTCCTTCTTGTACAGGATCATGAGTCTCGACTGTTGTACTGGTGGCAAGATGGAATCTGCAACATCCTGGCGATCACTATGGATGGTCAACAAATCCACTGACAAGTCGACTTCCTGAAAAGATGATATCTTTGAATATATATAGTGACAATGGCGACAGTGTGTTTGTTATTTTAAATGTAAAGAGTTGATAAAAGGCATATATTATTTCATAAACTTGCGGTGTAAAATCATAATGCTTGTGAATGTTAAATATATTGCACATTATGTTTTCACTATTTGACATTGTGTCAGAGTGTCAGAATAGTTTTTCATTTTTTTCCTGTTCCCTAATGTAAGTGAGTGATTGCGTTTGGTTTTACGCCACTTTTGGCAATATTCCAGCAATATCACGGCGGGGACATCTGAAATGGGCTTCACACATTGTACCAATGTGGGGAATCGAATCCGTGACGAGCGAACGCTTTAACCTCTAGGCTAACGCCACCGCCCCGCTCCCGAAAGAAGCTACCTATTGACCGAATAGTAGTTTTTCGGAGGATCCTACCTGCCTCTGTAACATCCCAAGAACACCTGTCCAGGATCCGTTGATGTTCCTTCCCCACTCATCCTCTCTTGGCTGGATGACGTTGTAGCTGTATTGATAATGCCGTATGATAATGCTGGTACAGAATCTCACACACCCTTATTTCGTTTTAAACCTGCAGTTATTGATCAATGGCGACATTTGAATGTTGGAATATATAACTTTAATGAAGTGAATTGTTGAGTTGTGTACCGAATTTGATGAGACTTTTGTTAAAATTTCGCAGATGTTTCAGTTTCTGTCGTAAAAAGTCATGTTTCTGACTTTTAAACCTCAATAACTCACCTGAAGTTGAGACTCAGCGCGAGGTTTTGCAATATCGTGAATTCTAGACCATGCGCTGAGTAGTTGTTAATTCTCGCAGAACCATATTGCCAGCTGTATTTCTGTAACATTACACAGGGTTTTTATGAACGCATCAGGGCTTACAAATATTTACTGACATTAATGAAGCGAAGGATTGAAATCTCGCACAGTCGACTATATCTCACTCGTCTGGTGTTTAGGCCCTGTTAATTCGCTGATTATAAGACCTGTCAACTATTGCTTGTCTGGACCAGACATAATATACAAATAAAGAATAGTACGTATATAGAATAGTACTGGTTACATTCAACCATAAACGCTTTCTTTTATAAAGGTACATTTTACATTTTATATGTCTAAACAAACTTAAGAAACAGTTCGTTATTTAAAATATATATGAATTACCTTCATGGCAACTTTGAGTTGTCGACCATTGAAGCCAAACTTTACATTGGGAAACACTTCTGTCATGTTTGTAACTGGCGGACGGGAGAGAGGTACGTCAGTGAAAGCACGTCCATGTGGGTGAATCATCTGTGTCCACAGTCTTGGCTTGATCAACCTTTTCTGTTGTGTAAAAGACAAATAGATAATATTCTGCAATGACACTGAACAATACTAGATTGCTGTTAGTAAGTTGTGTAATAAAGTGAAGCATTAATCCTTCTTACCAAAACCATCTGCATAAAACATCAATCATTCGACAGCCGTCATATCAATGTACATAACAATAGCTGCCATAACCAATCAGAACTGTATTTTTTCGAGATAGTGACGAGTTTGACTTCCTGGACATGAATCCTCTCTAGTTTGATGTCAGTACGTAACGAAATTATAGCGTTTGCTTAATAATTTTAGTTTATTATCCCCCGCCGCCGCGAAGGAGATATAGTATTAGGCTTTGTCCGTCTTAAGAACCGTTAACGGGATTCTTGTCATATTTGACACCAAGCTTCATCTGGTCCAAGTTCCAGTCGATTTTGGTGACCTTCACATAATTTTCAAGGTCACGGCGACACTTTGAAGACTTCAGCATGTTAAATTGCGTGTTAAGATTGTCAGCGAGATATCTCATGAACAGTTCACTGGATTTTCTTCATAGACTGTCAAACTTCCATTGAATGTTTTTCAATAAGCAATTTCATTATTACTATTTTTGCATATTTCATATACTAAGACATTCATGTCAAGGTCAAAGTGAGTGTTGAAAATACTTGTGCGTTTAAAAAACTACAGAGCAAGATATCAAGAGAGGTTGACTGGTCATGTTTTTGTTTACATTTAACTTCATCTTAAATTACGACCTTCACTTTCATTACTCTTTAAGTTTGATTTGATAATTTGCGGCGGGGGATCATGTCACCTTAGTGACAATGTTTGTATTCAGTTTAAAACGAACTTTATCCATGATAATATAATGAATATAACATCTCATGTAGTGATGACTTGACGGCAGAACACCAAGTATTCTAAGCCAAGGCCACCTGGGTAACATTTCAATGTGTTCCTTCAACTCTTTCAACACCAGTCAACCAGAAGCTTTTATTGCCATGACACCGAGTTCCCAGAGACTCTAAGGTCATAGATAAAGCCAATGTTTATCAAGGAAAATATGAGCTTGTAAAACGTTATTGCTACTACATATCACACACCATTTGAAAGATTTAATCCTACTGTTGATAAATATGAAATTAAATTTAATCATATTATTCAAATAATACAACTGCAACTTAAATAAATTTATTTTTAATGCAAGCTTACATTTATTATGTCCAGATAAACCACGAAAGTAGCAAACACTACGGCGATTTTTTCCATTTGTGACATGTCATGATATCCCTGTGCCTTTTCCTTTTATATTTTAATCCATTACAGCGACAGTTAAGATTCTCGTAGATTTGTCTTCAAACTTGATGTGTTATGGTAACAACTTAGAGGCGAGCGTGGGTAGAGTGAATGCATGAAAGGTTTTTTCGCTGTGCATGAATTTTCATGGTAAAATATTTTGCGTGAAAATAAAACTTGCGCAATATATAATACGTTTTGCATTAAACACCATGTGCGAGCGTGAAGATTGAGGCGGCGAAAGCCGAGATGTCACTTGTCAGTGAATTGACTTGCATCACGTGATCGCACAAAAAGATGGAATAGTAATTTATATGTACGTTTGACAACTTTCATGAATGCTGTTGTTGATTTTATTCATTAGTTTATTCAATTTACTTATTGATTACCTCGAAACATCATTACTTTGCTCTTTGGCAATTTTTGTGTGGACCCCCTGCCGAAGCATGTGTCTGAGAATCAATGTTTTCAATAACATTGCAAAAATAGTTTGTTATTTTTAATTCCGCCGATAATATGTTTTCAGACATTGTGGAAAGTGGTAGATTTAATATATGAATCATAAGCCAGGTAGGTTCCTAAAATTATATCTCATTCTGACGTGACTACTGCCTGGCCGATTAATCGGCCTCCGGTGCCTGTGGACTCATAACGTTGTGGCTGATTATTCGGCCTGCGGTGTTGAATGGGTTAAACATGTTGCAGGGCCAGAACCTGTATGTGGAATAATGTCTTTTTGGGGAAAATTACAAAATCATTGGGAATGGGCGAGCTTACTACGAGCTTTGATGAAAAGCATCAAGAATGAATCGGTACATGATCTTGTTAGCCTTCTGAGAAATATATTGTTTGATCTGAGGTAAGGATTTGGCAAGTCGTTGGCTCTAGATCAACGTGACCTCATTAGCAGTTCTTTCCCTGAAAAACGTAGACAACGTTGTGCACAATCTTAACAGTGAGGTGACAAAACAAACCGCAGTGAACTTATTGATTCAAACCAACTCAGACCACAAGTACATTGTTCTATTCTTTCACAATCATGAAACTGACAGGTCACAAAATTCAACAATCCCAAATGTCATACAATACCGAATCAACTTCAGCTCACCATCAATGATATTCAACCTAACTGCAGGATGATCTCTTTTGCATTCATGGCAGACAATTTCCCAGGTGAATGTTGAACAGGATCATAGACGAAGGGAGTGTCCTACGGCTTCATGCAATTTGTCAATAGCAGGCATGGACAACGGTAGCCGACAAGTAACCGTAAAAAGATAAAGTACAGCCAGACTCAAGTTGGAAGAGGAGAGCTTATGTATGTTTTCAAGGGGTTAATTCGAACCAAATACATTATTAGTATGCATATAGATACAAAAGTTCAAAATGAATAAGACGTTATTTCATGAATGTTTTTGAGAAATAAATTAGTCCAGCACGCTTGTTCTTAATATTCAACTTTAGACGGTTATTTGAATAGTTTTGGAGAAACAATGTATTTAGGCAATTACTTTGAATCTGTCAAATACACGAGGAATAAATTTTACCTTGAGAAATATGTGTTACATCTTCCTTACTTGATCATATCCAGCATTAAGCAGTAATGCTTTCTTTTGCCAAGCAGTTTATTTTTATTTTTCGACTCTGTGTCACTAAAGCTTACGTTTCTTCCTGAAAGTTGCAGTACTGCCATGTTTTCGACTTGAATGTTATCATCGACGATTGGGTCAAGATAATCACGTGACCCAACAATGAGCACCCGGGGATAATGGCAGAAGTCGACTGGTGTCTTGGGGCGTTTCTCACAAAGTCCATACTGCCAAAAGAAAGGATAATGCAAATGGAAAAGGGATATGCATTTTAGCTTTTTCTTTTCGATTATGGGATTTTATGTTTCTATTTTCTATATATTTCAGTTATTCATGCATATACTTTTCCTCACTATTGAGGAAAACTGTTCGAAATTAATCCGAGGCTACTTCTTCTCTCGCATTGATGTAATGAATTCTGAGACAGCCTTAAGCATTATTACGATAAGATAATTAATAGTTCAAGTGTCACCATTTGAAGTTTGGTTATACCTGTTCCATAGTATCACTCTGGTAATCACAAACTATGAAGCCTTAAACGTATTGGTTGGCCACTGCACTTCTGTTCTGTCTGTTTCGAGCGTGTCTGATGATGCATGGTGTCACGCAAACAATGAATGATATTAAGTAAGTAATAACTGCATGAAACAGTACGATTGACAGAAATAGTGGTCCCCAGGCATTCATCGACCATACTTCAAAGTGCCAAAGAGCTACTTATTTCACAGACATACACAATCGTGCATAACATATCACTGACTGAGTTTAGTTTTACGCCGCTTTTAGCAATATTCCAGCAATATCACGGCGGGGGACACCAGAAATGGGCTTAACACATTGTGCCCATGTGGGGCATAACATATCAAGAGATATTTTAACACATCAAAGTATGTGCCACAACAAAAAATGTAATATTGCGTTTGTAATTCGTTGGTTTCACAGAGCGTGTAAAAATATCCACTGGCCAATTTCCGGTTTGATCGTATGCTTTACCGAGTGTAAACACACTCTTAAGAAAACAAAAATCAAAACAAATATATAGTTTTATGTCATATGCAACTGATCCCAATTGATTTATAAAAAGCAAAGGCAGGGATAAGTTATATAAATAACTTAATTTACAATCTCTTGTATATAGACATCTCACCACCACCGTTCTTCCCGCACATCCCCTTCTCTCAACTAAAAAACCCCCATATCTCTGATGGAATTGCAACCAAGATGGGACATCAATATTGAAAAGCATAGGCAAATGGAAGAATGTACTCAGATATGAACAGTTGTCACAACGTAAATCATTTTCATAACAGCTTTTAGTTAGAATGCATATACACCATCGGTAAACGTACGACCAAACGGGAAACAGGCAAGTGGATATTTTTCACACGCTCTGCGCATTCGCACAGCGATTTGAAAAGTATTGTGAAACCAACGAATGATGGTTACTATGTCACCTGGCGTAAAAAAGAAACAGTCGTAGTGACGTCGCAGAATAACAGCACGTTGAGATCTTGCTGAAGCTGGAGGTCTTCCGGGAATGTCAGCGGATGCTCTTCTGTAAAGATGCTGATGTCGTAGTTGATGTAGGAAATACCAGCCTCTTCCAAAGAAGGCAAAGTTAGAGGATCTGCAGCAGTTTGGACATGGCAGTACGATGAAAGGTCACAATCTTAACTCGACGCGTTTGATAGTAATAATGCCCTCCAGTCACAATCTTTTCCTTATCTCCGGATAACTTTGCCTCAAGAAACGTGTCATGAATCTTTATATATCAATGTCTCTCAATTCATCTTCACCAATATCTCTTTTATTAATCTTTGAACCCTACTACTGTCACATGCATTAAAGCTGTGCACATGTAACAAGACATTCATTCCCACTTGGAGATTCTTTTCCTGGGAAGTAAATAGTTCAAATAATATTTCCACGGACAGTTTCTTAAATATCCATGTCCTCAAATGAATATTCTTTCTTCCGGTAACTATTTGACCCAGAAGTAGTGATCGTTTACACGTCCACCTTACCTTAAATAAGCATTTGCTGTTGAATAAAATCCTTTCCAGTTTGAGAAAACAGTGTTGGTTTTACAAACAATGCAGCAGTACCTGAAGGGTGACTATTTCAGTAAACTTGCCTATGCTGAAAGCCTTAAAGTCTTTATGCCAAATCCTATCGTATGTTATCAAATCTATCACCTTTCATCAACATACAATGATTATTTGCTTTGAGCCTTTGAAAAGGTTTTGCTATCAGTATGTTATTATTTAACACATTGTTTTCCAATGACCATGCAACTGAAATTTACTCAAGTGCCTTCCAGAAGATAAATCTATGTTATCAACGCTAGAGCATAACGAATCTGGTTTATATGTCGAAACATATTGGTCTGAAATGTGATCATGAAAATCAAGCATTTCCTGCCATATTGGTAGGGCAAAACTAAATATGATGCCCATATCATAAATCTAAATGCTGAAAATGTAAATAAAAGCGCCAGACCACTTTTCACATCCATAGCAAACCTCGGTGTACGATTCTGGTATGTAGTAGTGGGCATGTATAGAAAAACAACCACAAACAAACAAAACAAAAGCAACAACAAACAAAAACCAAAAGCACCGGAACAAGTCAAAATCTTGAATTTATCATTTGGGGGGAGTGTCTTTTCATTCACTCCAAATCGTATGTAAAGATCTATGTATGAAATAGATGGGGCGGACTGAATGGTCGTCTCCATTTCTAGTGCAGATGGGTAAATCAGTGAAAGCGAAATGGACATTTGATTAAACATATCATATCAACCATATACCCGAAGCTTCCGTTCTCATCCTTCGTTTAATTTTGTCAATCTGGGTACAAAATCCAGTTTATATGCATAAAGAAATAGATGGGCAAGAAGGAAGGGAGCACAACTGATGCTCAATGACATGCCTTCTTCTTGCGTAGATATAGCAATCCACACATTTCACACAAATGTTATCAATGCTTCAGTTTCAATATATTTACGATCTTTGATGTAGTGAATACCTTACAGTGGAATCTTCTTTTAGCAGAGCATTCTCATTGTTGAAAAATGTTCTTTTTCAATTCTACAAAAACCTCAAATGTTGTACCGCTTAAGAATATCAGGAATTTACAGTAGTGACGTTCAAGGTTTTGTACCAAAAATTGAAAAAGGGTCTTCATGTTTCGACAATGCTGCATAAAAGTTTATAGAAACAAAGTTAAACAAAAGGGACAAAGGCTATTACAAATTCATCAGAGACGATTTACGAATCTGGAACCCGTTAAGAGAACGCAACAGTGATGAAATTGCAATTGTCGCCCCTGGTATCCAGCTAGAGATTTTTATTATATATTTTGTTACATTTCAAGCAATATTTTATCGGTCGATGCATGTCAGGTGTCATTTATGCTAAGTTYCTCACCTAGATCCAAGTCATGAAGAACAAGMACGGACTGCCATCTGAGCGACATCAGCAACTCCACCAACATGCAGATCATGCTGTTCCTGATGTCAGGACATTCAATCGTGTATTGACAACTTGAAAGATGATCGACTGACTGACTGAGTTTAGTTCTACGCCGCTTTTYGCAATATTCCAGCAGTATCACGGCGGGGGACACCAGAAATGAGCTTCACACATTGTGCCCATGTGGGAAATTGAACCCGGGTCATCGGCGTGACGAGCCAACGCTTTAACCAGTAGGCTACCCCACCACCCCTGAAAGATGATCGAAAAACATAAAACGTGGTTTAGTGTTAAAATATTAGACGCACACGATGAACATTTTCAATGAACATTCTGCAGTAGCAGTCATAGGTTTCTGATATAACAGCTATAGGAGATGAAGGACGGGAAGACATCGATGACTATTACCATACAACGTGCTATATATGCTTGTCAAAACAATTTAGGGAACACTTGTATTTTGTAGCACTGTTCGCTTTATTCCTTTTGAAGTTGGAAAATGGTATTCTCGACTGAAATGGGAGACTACACTTACTCAAGTTATACCTCCCTTTGATGACCAGAACAAATAATTCAAATCATAATGGACACGTCAAAGGTCATTTTGACATTCTCTTTTTCATGGAAATTTTGGTTGTAAACTCTTTCTCCTTCGGAGCTGCCGTAAGATGGAGATCGTGGCTTTGTTCACTTATCTTCATAAAGCACGAACCACAAGGAATGTTTGTGCTGTGAAACTGCAGGAACTCGTTCAACATGCCGCAACGTCGACAGCTGACGATTCAAGAACGAGCGAGAGCTATTTGAGGGCTGAATGAGGGCGTTTAAAGCGGGTAGCTGCTCGAAGATTAAAAGTTAGCCCATTCGTCATCTGCAGATTGCGTCAGCGATTCCGACAAACCCAGACAGTACGCGAGAGACCAGGGTCAGGACGCCCTCGTGTGAGAATAGGAAGGGAAGACCGGACCTCGATGTTGAAGCATTGAGGAGGAGAACCGTCACAGCACACCATCTTCGACGGCAACTGAGAGCTGTTACAAGTACAAACGTCAGTGACCGAACAATTACACACCGTCTGAGGGAAAGAAACCTCCAGCCCCGACGTCAAGCCGTTAGACCACGTCTTCTTCTTCACAGATTTGTAAAAGGCGCATATGTACGGTATCACCGACAGTGGAGTGAGTGAGTTGAGTTTTACGCCGCACTCAGCATTATTCCAGCTATATGGCGGCCCGACAGTGGAAAAGACAACAGTGGTCAGCAGTTCTTTTCTCCGACGAATCGCGGTTCTCACTGCACCTGAATGGCGGGCATGCTCTTGTCTACAGACGGCTCGGTGAACGCTTTGCTGACGTTAATGTCCGTGAACAAAATCGTTTTGGCGGTGAAAGTGTCATGGTGTGGGAAGCCTTCTGATTTCATCACAGAACCAATCTGTACGTCGTCAACGGGAATTTGAATGCTGTTCGCTAGAGGGTGAGATTCTGAGACCAATGGTCATTTCTTGTCCTCATCGACTAGGCCTACATGCGGTTTACCAGGATGACAATGTAGACTTCATCGTACACGCAGTCATTGACTTTCTGAGACAAAACACTGTTACTGGCATGGAATGGCTGTCATATTCTCCTGATATGGCACCCATTGGACACGTGTGGGATGTGTTAAACAGATGTGTTAGAGAGGACCGCCCTCCACCTCAAGATCTGCGTGAATGGCTCAATGGCTGAGTCTTGAATGGCAGGCTATCCCACAGAACACACTTCAGATATTAGTGAACTCCATGAGGCGTTGTTGTGTTGCATGTGTGGCTGCTAGGGGCGGTCACACTCGTTACTGACTTTTCTCTCAGAGCCTTGATTTTCGGTTTTGACCCCAGTGACATTATTGACATCTCCACTTGTGCATGTTATGAAATGAAATGGATTGTTCACGAATTTCCCTTTCTGTATACTGTTTAAATAATGAATTTACCACACATGGTTCTGTCTTCTCTTCCTTTTCGGTATTACGCGCAAACATATCAGTGGTCCCTAACTTGTTTTGAGTAGTATTCATACGACTAGATCATTGATGGAACCCCTTTCAGTGGGACAAGAAGAGGTATGGCAAGAGGTATGACAATAATCAGCTTTCCCTTGTTACAGAGCAATATTGCAACAGAGAGCTGTATTATTTGATGTTCACACTGCACAACGTAACATGTTCTTTCCATCGAAGGAGCGCCATACGATTACAAATAAAGAATTTGTTAACACTTTAGTTCAGTGTGAAAGAACTGTAAGATTTAAATGCATAATAAATGTTTGGAATCAATGAACACGATGCGATGTTATACACCCATAGAAATAATTATAAATTCAAACGTTTGTGTGGTACTTGTATATTTTACTCACCCATCTTTGGAATGGACTGTCTATGCAGCAACATCAGCACCTCTGGCGACATTGAGTTAATGCATCCGCTTTTTCTGACGAGGATGGAATGAAATCAGGTAGTGTGTTTTGCCACGGAAGATAATCAATACGATAGCTGTCTAAAATAACATAGTTAGAAATGTAAGTGTTCTGTAAATATGACCCTATCTGACTACTGCCAAGGACCTATTAACTACAACTACCGTCATTAAGCATGAAGCTGATCAGAATATTTATTTTGGGCTTCGAATCAACTCTTAAATGTTTGAATTAAGGGCGCATAGTTGTCGCTGTAAATACGTGTTGAAATAATATCTTTCATGGGGGAATATGTCCTAAGCGCCCTCAGACGATCGAATTGGGTAACATGTCTGCTATTGCAATTGGCTGCGACCCTGTGACGGTGGAGGTGAAAGCGTTTGGTTGTTGTTTATTTTGCCAAACGGAATCACTTCAAACGGACCAACACTTCACCTACACGGGTGGTATCAATGTTCTGGTCACGCCAGGAAACGTGCATGGAAAACGTTATTTTTTGCACTCCATGTTCTGTATGTCAGCCTAAAATGTAATTGTATGCAAAGATTGCTGTTTGTGTCATACTTATTTGTGAATAATTGGATATCCGATGCAGTTAAACACCGTCTTTGTTGACACTCAGTCACGTTAATATCATGTCAGAAACCAGAAAAGGAAAGTTGAAATTTTTCATCTGATGATGGTATTTCTCTTCTGGAATATTCTAATTCTTGGGCACGCTTTATGGTAGCTGAATTAAAACATGCACCCTTTTGCTATATGCAAAGAAAATGAAGGTATTTGTGAGAGGTGAAAAATGTTTCACGGCTCCGAGGCGGCTCACTTTGCTATTGTTCTTTCGAACTGTTCTGCCTACGTGGACACAGAACATGGAATTCAAGTCAAGGGATCACCTGTGACAGGACATAAGACGAAAAGAACCTAAAGCATAACAAGTCACCTCCATGAAACGTTTTACGACTATTGACGGAGAGGTCAAAATCCCAAATAAAAACGTATTTGTTCACATTTCTCTGACTCCTATCCCTAAATCTATAAACGCAGGGGGATATCAACATCGGAGTGTAGGTGTATGTTCCCAGTCCACTCGGGTTTTGAGAACAGGTTTTGAGATGGTTTCAAATCCAGGACTGTGTGTCAAGTTGCAAAGGCAATTATGGAGGATCTGATTTTAAAACAGACCTCAACTATGTTAATTATAACGGCCAACATGTAGCATCGTCCATCTAACTGTGAATCGTTACTGATACCTTACTACTCCAGGTACATATTCCTCATTAGATCTGACTCTTGCAGATTCAAAATTTGCTAAATGAATTCACACAGTCAGTCCACGATGGTCTTTGTGGATGTGATGGGGAACTTAGTGGTTAATGCGTCTGCTCGTTACACCGAAGACCCGGTTTCGATTCCCCTCATGGGTACAATGTGTAAATCTCATTTCTGGTGTCCCCCGCCGTGATATTGCTGGAATATTGCTAAAGAGAGCGTAAACCATACTCCCTCACTTTGTACAATTGACCATGTTCCAACCATTTAGAAACCTGTGACCTCATCTGGTGTTCCAAATATCAAAAGCAGCAAGAGACTATAATTAATTGTTAAATCGGATAACATAAGATTACAATGATGTAACAGCACTTCTGATAATGCTACAAGTATTGATAATGTAAATCAACTCTTAAAACAAGAATCATGCTCAGAGACTCTTATAAATATATTTGATGAAATTTTGAAATTCCCTTCATCATGGCGTGATTTTGTATGAAGATTAACAGTGATAAAATGATTCAGTTGATGGATCGTTTTCCGTTGATACGTTTAACATATCTTGTGGTAAAACATGCATACTCAAAACTGTGTTTAAATATGAAAATGGCTGAAAATATTTAACATCCAAAACTATTCACTTTTGTACGTAATGACACCTCACAAAGACCAAGAATTTAGATACCAATTAAAGTACTTAAAGAGGCCAAATGATTGGTAATTATTTTTTATCACCGCTTGACACACATAAAGTTTTTGAAAAATAAATTCCCAAAGGCCCTTACCTAAATTGAACTCAAAATTGTTCGGCAATCCCTGCTTGTCGTAAGAAGCGACTAACGGGATCGGGTGGTCTGACTCTCTGTCTTGGTTGACACGTCATCTTATCCGATTGCTTAAGCTGTACCGCCGTGATGTTGCTGGAATATTGCTAAAAGCGGCGTAAAACCAAACTCAGTCAGCTTAAGCTGTGGATCGATGCTCCTGCCATTGATCACTGGATTGTCTGTCCAGGCTTAATTATGTACAGCAACTTCTATTAGTAGTACCACCGCCACTACTACTACTACTACTAGTAGTAGTAACAACAGTTATGATCAGCAACAGCAGTGAGATCAACAAGACAACCACACAGATTGAGTTAAAAACATTTACTCTGTAACACCATGATCTGACAGTGCATCCAAGTCCAATGCCAACAGCATGGAAGAGACGCGAAGCTTGATGTTTGTTTCAAAGAACCAGTGGCTTGGAGAATTCCTCGAAAAGATATTCTCCTGCAGGAATTAACTGCAACCATTATTCAAGTTGATACGTTTTCTTTATGGTGGCAATGTCTTTGAGTATATTCATCCTAGATGGAATCATAAAGATGAGACATTGTCTGATAGATCGCCTGGGTCAAGTACTGAATCAATTTCGTTTCAGAAAACGACAATACATGATCACAACGTCATTCACACGATTTCAAACAAAATGTAACACCTTTACAGAAAATTGAAGAACATAGCACTTCGTATAACTTTCCATTTATGTTGAACAAAATTTAAGCAGTTCAAGCAGTTCCGAGATTTCAAAAAGAGTTCAACGAAAGTTGCAAAAGAAGTTGTTTTGATAAAGTAAAATTCCACGCAATAGTGCAGCTTACAGAATGTGTAATTGTGAAGGGTATTTCTTGATCCCTTTTTCCCGAACACCTAATATCTTCACAATATTTTAGTGATATAATTCTTCAACACCTGCTGATGATATATTTGGCATCATAAAATGGACTCTGCTTTAAGCAAAGATTGTGTACGATTATGATGTTTCATTTCATTGTCAAGTATGCCAGAATTGTAATTGTATTAAGTAGAATGTATTATACGTGCATGGAACCGTTTTTAGCTGTTTTTGTGTGTGGCCTCTGAAATAGATATAATGAAAATGTTTAACAATTAGGCAATGTTGAACCAGCACCGCAAACGCTGTATAGGTGTCAGAAACCCAAAGGTTTACAACGACCATGTGTTGTTATATTTGTTGTAACCGAACACAATGAAGATGAGACTTGCTAAGTACCAGTTGAGTTGAAAGATAATAATTATAAGAGGTTTCTGCGAAGCCAGTGGTTGTAAATGTACATACTGTGAACATTTCAGGAGTTCAGACCTGGAACAATGACACTGCATTCCTGTCGAATCCAAACAGCATGGATAGAGTGAGTGAGTTAATATTTATCCTCACAAAGGCACTCTTTCAGCCATATCGTGACGAGAACAATTAATTATCATATGAAATATCTATATAATTAAGAATTAATAACCTTTAGAAGATGAAAAGTAAAATTACTAGTGTATCACAGAAAGAGACATAAATCTAGCATGCAACTTAAAACTTATAATATACTAGGCACATAAAGAAACTGTGCATACAAAAATTTTAAATCTWAATTTATCAAACCTGTGTAGACACATAAGGATTTAAACTCAGAGATTAGTGACATGTATCCAACATGAATGCACGTGCCACGTTCCATGACGTCAGTGGGTTCATCCTTGAGACGTGCAATACGTTGTTGCACGTGCATTCCAGGAAAGAGAAACAGAGCAAATGA
>VKKT01000269.1:232105-243965 GCA_008038995.1 Haliotis laevigata
CTAAACAGATGATAGAACAAATATGATAAAATTCTAGCATAATTACAAAGATTCTCACCTTTTCAATGCTGCCTGATCATATTTTGAAAAATCTTCTGATGTCTTTTTACTTTTCCAGCAGAGATACAGGGTCTCCAAACAACTACCCTTGTTTACCTCAAAGTAATCAGCCTTGAGAGTCCCTTACGATATTGATTTTAAAAAAACACACATGCTTGATAAGTTAATTTTAGTGCTCTAAAACATTCAAAATAAAAAATATAATCTGGTATAGTTGTGTAAATGTGACGGATAGTTTTCAGAGATATTACTTTACGACAATGTTTATTTTTGAGATGTTGTATGGGGCAATTTCATACAACAGAAAAAATGTATTTTTTTAAACATTTTGATATGAGCAAAAGCGTAGCCACCACAATTTTTTAGGAGTGCATTCTAATTTACTCTCGTAATTTACCTTCAACGACCTTGGCAACAACGTGTCACGACCTCCCGTCAGGATCGCCACATTGACTTTGACTATATCCGTGATCAAACACTGCCGACTGCAAGGAATGCTGCACTAGTTCAAGGTCGACGTGGGGTCATCAGAGCTGACACCATGCGACGCTGTCTACACACTACAGGGCTCCATGCTCGACGTCCTTACGTTGGCCCAATTTTGACTGACAGACACCATAATGAGCGTATGCAATGGGCTAACAGGCATGTTCAGTGAAGTTTACAACAATGTCATGGTGTTGTAGTAACTGACAAGTCACGTCTTCACCTACGTCATGCTGACGGCCGATATCGTGTTTTGCGTAGACGTGGCACTGTAGCACTTATCAGTCTGTGGTTCAGACAGATCGTAGGGTTGTGATAGTGTCATGGTCTGGGGTGCAATAAGTTACAATCATAGAACTGCCCTTCATGTCCGTCAAGGGAGAGTTAATGCCCTTTGCTACCGTGACCAGATTCTTCGTCGTATCATTCTTCAATCACAACCAAGATGTCCATACTTTTCAACAGGACAACGCACGGGCACACACAGCTGGACTTCCCATGCAGTATCTGGCCCAGCAACACATCCAGGTTATTCACTGGCCAGCACAATCGCAAGGTGTATCCCCCATTGAGCACTCGTGGGACGAAATTGGTCAAAGTCTTTCGCGGCGAAAACAGATGCGAAACATCCAAGAACTTGAGGGTGCACTACTGCAGAAGTGGAATACCATCCTCAAGAACTCTATCCGGACGCTTATTGACTCTAAGAGGAGACGTTGCACTTCATGTGTCAATGGAAATGGCGGTCACCCGCGACATTGAGTTTTCGAGTTGACCCCACGTGTGTTTGATCCTTTCTGACTGTGGAACAATTAAATGTGTTGTTGTTGTCAGTCGTCCATCTGTTATTATCCACTAAATAAATATCAATTCCTTACACGTGCTTTTAGTAATCTTATCTTTTGTAAGTGGTGCGTTTTCAATGATGTTCAGTATAATATCTCCCATTGGGACCCGGCCTAGAAAGTGTCCTCAGCACTACACTAGTGGTTGTGAAAGACGACCGAATTGGGCAACCTGTCTGTCATTGTCTCCAACCTTGTGATGGTGGTGAAGGGAAGTGTGATGGTTGTTCCTTTTGCCCAACAGACCCTTTCGACCAATACTTTATTTGGACGGGCGGTATCAATCGGATGGTCACGCCATGGCCTGTGCACCATGTTGATGTTTTGCACTATTGAATGCTGAGAAGTAATGTTGTTAATGGAAATTTAGTAATAATATTGTCCTATGCAAGGCTCATTGGCAAATCTGGTGTACTCCAATTTCTATATGTATCCAATCTCCTGTCAGCCTGACATATAATATAAGTAAATCTTGCTTTGTGTGTCATACTTGCTTAAGAATAACTGGATATCCAATAGAGTTAAACACCGTCCACGCTGACATTCTGTGATGGGGGAAGGGGTTGCCGAATCACGATAATATCATCTTTGCTTATAATCGCTCTTGTTCAAACGAGAAAAGAAAAGTCATTGAAAGCTGAGATTTTTTATCCAATGATGATGTTTCTCTTCGACAATATTCTAATTCTATGGGCACGCTTAATTGTAGCTGAGTTTAACAAATGCACCCTATTGCCCTATAAGGAAATGGCGGTGTTTGTTGAGAGACAGCCCCAGTCCACTCCGATGTTGAGAAGAAGTTTGGAGATGGTTTCAAATCCTGGAACCAACATTTCGGAGGATAAACTGAGGAATCGTCTGTGTTGAACGTCCATGCAAGAAAATATGCAGTTTCAATTATGCATAAACATATTTCCTTGGGCGTAAAATGCAAAATTACAACAACGGATCACAGAAAATTGGTAATTACACAAGATTTTCTCGAGAAGGGGTCGATCCAGTGGTAGTAACCGTTATTACTTCCATGAAAATAATCCAGAATACCACCTTCTCAGAATCTAACTATGGTGTGACGAACAATCTTACTAAGAGACAACGGGAGATTATTAACAGTGTTACGTGCTGATTCCAAGGGTTCAACTTAAAAGTTAATCGGGAATCAGTCCGTAAAAGAACTAGACGTAAAACCTGCAAACTACCAACAAATGTGATGCAATGAACAATTATTGGATTCAAAGTTCACAAATCAATACAGAGGTATCCCGGCCCAGTGGCAGTACAAATTCAGAGGCAGTATATTGTAAAGCAGTGATTATAACAATAAAGACAATGACGGTGATATTCACCTCTCAGCAACATTCAACTTGCAACTAGGGCTAGGTAGGGTATACGATCACCACCAACAATGCTGGTCTTCTGGTGAAATGTAATGTGAGATAAGAGGTAATGGCTACCTCTCCTTATGTACTACCTCTCCTTATTGGCAGTGGGGTAGCCGAGTGATTAAAAGCGTTCATTAGTCACGCCGAAGATCCGGGTTCGAATCCCCACATTGGTACAATGTATGAAGCCTAATTTCTGGTGTCCCCCGCAGTGATATTGCTGGAAAGTGGCTAAAAGCGGCGTGAAACTAAACTCACTCACTTTCAATCTATATGAGAAATGTCTCCAGAAAGCAATACAGCAAAAGCTTGTCATGAAAGTAAAGTTTCATATTGGTGTCGATTTCGTTGCGTTGATGGTTGTAGTGAGCAATCGAAATGAAAACGATACTTGCTAAGTACCAGGTGGATTGAAAATAATTATAATAGTTTTTGCGAAAAAAGTGGGTGTAAAGTTACACACTAGAAATGAAGAGTTCTGCCACCAAAACAGTGGAACTACATCCCAGGCCAATCCCAACATCATGGAAGATACCAGGAAGCTTCATAAGAGATACTGGCCTTGGATAAGACATTTGCCTTAAGGAATCGACTACAACTATTCTGGACACATTTTCTGAATGATGATACGTCGATTCA
The DNA here is from genome assembly GCA_008038995.1 of Haliotis laevigata. NCBI lineage: Eukaryota > Metazoa > Mollusca > Gastropoda > Lepetellida > Haliotidae > Haliotis > Haliotis laevigata. The sequence continues at coordinate 235,518 of VKKT01000269.1, forward strand.
GAAAATACTTATGTGTTCGTATAATCATGACAAATAACGTTCTCTAATAGATATATACTTGTGGGTCAGCCCAAAGACAAATTGTTCATTACCTTCCAAATGCTGTTCTTACTTATTTAAATCGCAGTCTGGAAAGCATATTGTCATTAACGAAGAGAGAAATATCCCAAATAAACCAAGAAGAGAAAATATTTAAATTATCTTCATCCAATCCAACACAAGTGTGATGAACTTGTAAAGCTAAAATAAGTGGAAGCTGCGATGATTCTGCACTAGAAAGTACATTACACTTGTCATGGTGTTGGAAGGGGTCCGAAGAGTATATTTACATCATCAATCAACTTGTTTTAATATGTTAAATGACTAACATCACCACCCTGATCACCATCACGTGTCTCATTAAGCATATGATTATTCAAAACTGCGCATAAATCGATTAAGCATTTCCAAAACTATTCACACATGAATACCTAAATAGGAAATGAAATGACGATATGAAATGGCATGAGTCATGCATGTACATTGAAGTAAAGGTAAACACAAACACCGAATAGTTATAGCATAAGAAACTGTATTGATATTAGGTGAAACATGGAAGGCAATTTGAAAATACAAAACTAAATAGTAGCATCAAGCAGTTTTTTATAACCATGACAGTGTCATCAGAATGTTTTGGATTTTTTTTTCCTGATGAAATTTTCATTTTAAAATGCATGTCCACAAATGGACAACAACTTTAGGTTTATTATAATATAACAAGTTTTCGATGTAGACTCTTCAAGTTATGTAAAGCTGGCGTGACTATAGCCAAGAGAAAAATCGACAGAAAAAATCTAATATCATATAATTTGTTCGTTTCGTTTCGGTTTCAACATTTCACTTTCCAAGCCTGATCAGGCGCACTCGTGGATATGTGTTTAAATTTTAAGCGATTACATATGTACATACTGCCGTAACAGTTTTAATTGCATGGTATAAAGTACTAGAAACCTTAAGTGCATTTTGATTGGTTTATCGTCATTTCCGCACAACATTCATCGATATTAAATTTTGTCAGATTGCAGGTTACAGAAAAGGGCGAGTTGTGACGATTTCCAGCAGCTGGAATCTAAAAATAAACATTGCGAGCTGTAGGCTTGAAACATGAATAATACATGATGCAGTGCAAAATTAGGGCSCKATYGAGCTAGTCTGGTGATAATATGCGACAAAAGTTGGGCTGTAGGCAAACTAATGACGATAATCTAATAGCCCAATACTAATTCATATCCAATATAGACATGTTCAATTTAGCTAAGGAAGGATAATTCGCCTTCAATGGAATGGAACTACGAAATATGCCTAATTGTCAAGTATCATGTATAAGTCACAAAATGTGACTGACAATGCTTTATATCACTAAGATGAAATTAATCTTTACTTTGCACAGACCAAGTTTGAGAGAAATCAAAATGCCGCTATCTATCACAAAAACACAAACTAATCAAATGACGTTGGATCCTAGAAGGGTTTTGATAGTGAACAAGTCTACAGTTCCAGATTATACCATACAACTTCTGCCACCAGTACAAGAACACTGCATCCCAGACTAATGCCGACAGCGTAGAAGATACCTTCAAGTTGTATAAGAGCTACTGGCTTGTGGACTTCCTCGATGGGGCATTTGTCTTCAGGAATCGACTGCAACCATTTTCGAACGGCTTTCTGTATGATGCCACTGTCTATGATTAAATTCATCCTAGAGGAGATATAGAGCATTTTGCAAAATCATATCAATAAACACAATCAGGTAAAAGTCTTATTTTCCTGGYGTTAACACGTATCAGGTTGTGCATTTTATATRTGTCTGAAAAGAATTCTGCCTTTGAGACTAATATTGAGATATAGTTATCTCAGAATGAGATCTAAATGTATTTTCAGTACTGGGGGGTGGGGGGTGTGTCGCCTCATGACTTTATGTGGTGTGAGTGGGAAATACTGCACCATTTTTTATATTTAACGATCACAATGTGCATTCAACGTCGTACCTGTTTTGTAAATCATGTTTGAAGGGAGACGACTTTGGAACATAAACTGTGTCAAATGTACTTCCAAACGTTGAGTCGATGGCTTCCCAACTGCACTTTACCCGAAGCAAATAGTCGCTCAAGTCAGAATGTGCCAAGAACGCATATTTGCCATTTTCGATTTTTTGGAAATGTTTGGTGAGATTGCTGCTTAGTACATCAGGATCTGTAATTGATTCGTCCAGAACTCGTTGTTTTACTGCAACGATCTCCAACTGGTGAGACTTCTGAAAATTGGGAAGTTCCGTGTAACATTTCATGTAATTTCATACACTCTTTGTCACATTTTCAGAACTAAAACCAGTGTGAGGATCAGGCAATTCTGCATATCGATGTCAGGTCACAGAAACTGCTTGTCATTGTTACGTGAGCATCCTCCTTGGAAATATAACATGGCATTCACAGCATATATTCTCCTGAACAAAAGGAATGCATGACTAGATTCTGGTCGTGAGATCAACACGCATTTACTGCCCATGTTGCAAGAAGTACAGGCATGGACACGTGTCGAAAATGAAAACATTACACGACAAATGCTGGAGCTACTAGAAAATTTATCAATGTAAAAAGGAAGATTGACCATTGGAAATTTGGAGTCCTATCTCTTGTCTCATGGTGTATGTCATAGAACTGAACTAAATGTGAATACTTCACTTTTCTTGCTTGTTCAACTGGGAAATTAATGGAAGGGGATCAGCAATTTGCCTATTATTGGACAATATTATATCATTAGTATAAATTCATTTTTGGCATATTTTCAAGATCCCGTTTCGAGTTTGCCAAAAACACACGCTTGTCCCAAAAACTGAAAGTAAAGAAAGTCATTTGGAACTTTCGTGTAGGTAAACAATGGTTTCGCACATATCTAAATGTCAAAAAATGAAACACGCCCTAACAACAACAAAAAAACAGAGAAGGTTCGCTGAAAACTGTGTCTCAGTGCGTCTTTGACGTATTTTGGCAAAACAAATACCATACTTACGTCCAGCTGATTGTGCACGACACTTGATTCATCATATCCTATTTTGTAGTCGTCTCTGGCTGCCAGTTCTGCCATGTTATTAAAGGGTCTTGTTTCTGTTCTGACAGCAAGGGTAGCCATGATGGTCCCACAATACACAGCCGAGAAAATGGTTGCAAATATCCACCATATTGCCAACAGCATACGTTCTGAGGTTTCAGATGAAACGTATGGCGATCCTTAAATGTACAACAAAATAAGATGTTTACAGCCAGTAAACAACAATGACGTATCCATGCTCTTTGGATGTAGGATGAATTTCAAATATACGTTCAAGTCATCAACTATAAGACATAACAAACAGTCAAACAAACAAAATCACCCCTACCCCAAGACAGAAATTGTTCATTTGTCTGAAGGTTCACCTTGTTTTAAAGAGGCCCCATACACTTCAAACAGAGAAGACATGATTCTTGTCATCACAGATATGCAAATTGGTTGTGTAGTCTCTTGTATATCAGTGTTGTGAGCAGTTCGCTGTGACTGGTTATGGTGCTTGTGGGAAAACCTTAAGAAAGACAGACAAGCAGTTACAAGAATCACGGAGACTCCAAACAATATAACTGTTGTAGGTAGGACAGGGCGTAGGAAGACCATCAGATTATCCTCGTCAACATGGTGTTCCTTCTTGTACACGATCGTGAATTTCGACTGTTTTGCTGGTGGCAATATGAAATCAGCAGCATCCTGGCGATCGCTGTGGATGGCCAACAAATTCATTGACAAGTCGACTTCCTGAAAAGATTATATCTTTGAATATTGTGATACCTATCACTGATGTGTGATTTTACACCCATGGGGTTGATAAAACACATATATAATAAAGATTATTATGTTAAATTCTATCTTTATATGGTATTTCGTAAACTTTCGGTGTCAAATAATAAATGCCATGTCCATGTTAGAAATATCACTCTCACTATTTGACATTGTGTAAGAGTGTCAGAGTACTTCTTCATTTTCCCTTACTCATTTGGTAACTCTAGATCTCTATTGACGTTGACCAAATAGTGTTGTCGCACCATCCTACCTGCCTCTGCAACATCCCAAGAACACCTGTCCAGGATCCGTTGATGTTCCTTCCCCACTCATCCTCTCTTGGCGGGATYACGTTGTAACTGTATTGATAATTCTGTATTATAACGCTTGTACAGAAACGCATATACCATTGCTATTCCCACGTATGACAATGGTATTGACCTGTCTGTATGCTAACCACAGAGCTTATCTGTGTCCCATCTAGAACTTTAGATAATTTATTGAGAGAGATATCTCAAATCTGTAACTACAACACGTGACAACCTTGACATGAACGAAAAGAATTACTTTCCGTCAATCTCCCACAAAACTAAATAAGGATTAGAGGACATCCACAGACCACGTCAACACAAAATCTGCCTCAGCATACCTTCCAAACTGGCACTCTAGAGACCTATTGGTCTGACCACAAGATTGTCCGGCTGGCTATTCGTCAGTAAAGGTACCCAAAGGAACAAAAAGGAAATGTTTCGTGTACATATTTATTTTCATAGAACCTGCAAATATAGGATTCCATGTTCCAAGCGAAATATTACATCATAAGCCATCTACCCTTCTTGACACCCACTCGATCATCTTAACACAATAAAAACTGACATCCAAACCCAAAGTTCCTTGTCCCTGTTCGGATGTTTTTCAACAGCTCAATAACCTGACAATGGGATACATACACTGTCATGAAATTGGCCACATGACTCTTGTCGGACTTGATGATTACTCCTATCAAATTTGTGGGTGACTAGGGGATTTGTCATGTCTTGATGACTCATGTTTAAATGTGAATTCATTGATCATTGGCGACATTTGAATGTGGGAATATATTACTTGAATGATCTTACTGATTACTGGCGACATTTGAATGTTTGAATGTTTCAATTATGTAAAGCATATTAACTCACCTGAAATTGAGACTGAACGCAAGGTTGTCCAATATCCAGAATTTCAGACTAGACACCGAGTAGTTGTTAATTGTCACAGAACCATATTCCCAGCTGTACTTCTGTAACATCACACATTCTTTTCGATTGATTGGTTGTTTTGTTATTTAGTTAACGTCGCAATAAGCAATATTCCAGCTATATGGCGGCGGTCTTGCAGAACTATGTTCCAAGTTGCACATCTGTAACATTACACATGGAATTTTTTGACAATTGGTTGGCTGGTTAGTTATTTAACGCCGCTCTCAACAATATTCCAGCCACATGGTGGCGGTCTGTAAATCATCGAGTCAACAGCATGAACATCGATCTACGCAACTGGGATACGATGACACGTGTCAACCAAGTCAGCGAGCCTGACCACCAGATCCCGTTAGTCGCCTCTTACGACAAGCGTGAGTTGCTGAAGATCACTTCAAGCCCTGATCTTCACGAGTGAAGAAAGAGAAAGGCTCAAGGAGCAAAACGTGAAAGTTAATTCTAACCCGGATCTTCACGGGTTGGTTTTTAATGAGCGCATCGAGGCTTACGAATATTTACTGACTACTCCAATATTAACGAAGGGAAGGATTAAAATCTGGCACGGTCGTATATAGCTCAGTAAACTTCTCGGCTACATGTAACTGCAGTTAACTCTGAATGTACTTATAGATCAGTGCCTACTGTTAAATTATGAAGTATTAGACGCGATCGACCACGACTAAATTGAGGTCATGGTGCCTTCTCTTCTTGTTACCCGTGGCTTTGTTTAGACCAGACTCGAATATGGTATATGAATATAGCAATGAATATAGAATACTACGTATATAGAAGAGTGTTGATTGTATCGAAACATAAACACACGCATTCATTGTTTAAATTAACAATTACAGATGCATTTTAATTATGAAATCAAAACAGATCTGAAAGATAGGATTTACAGCAATTACCTTCATGACAACTTTGAGTTGTCGACCATTAAAGCCAAACTTTACATTGGGGAACACTTCTGTCATGTTTGTTACCGGCGAAAGGGAGAGAGGTACGTCAGTGAAAGCACGTCCATTTGGGTGAATCATCTGTGTCCACAGTTTTGGCTTGATGAACCGTTTCTGTTGTTGATAAACATTAAGAATGAATCAGTAAAAATTCTTGTTAGCTTTCAGAATGTTGGTGATTTGGCAATTGGTTGGTTATAGATCAACCGGACCTTCTCGTGAAAAACGCTGACGACGCTGTGTGCAATCTTAAAGGTCGCAAATGCAGTGAGGTGGCAAAACAAACCTTAGTGATCTTCAAGATTCAAATCGACTGAGACCACAAGTCACTGATCTCGAAAATGGAGAATTGCACATGTCATACAATACCGAATTAACTTCAGCAATGGTGTTCACGCTAACTGTATGGCGATTCCTTTGGCACTCATGGCAGATAATTGCCCAGTTAATGTTGAACAGCCTTATAGACGAAGGCATTGTCCTATGGCTTCATGTAATTTGTCAATACTCCATGGACAATTGTAGCCGACAAGTAACCGGAAATTGATCAAGTACAGCCAGACTCAAGTTGGAAGATGAGAATTATTCATTTTGAATATGTATGTTTACGAGGGTCTTTTTCTAACCAAATACATATCTAATACATGTGCCAAAAATATAATATATAAGACAATGTTATTTAATAAATTTGGTTGAGAGTTACATTAGTTCAGTGTGCAGTTTGTAACAGAATGTATCGGATGTTAAAGAACGTAACAGTGATATTTCAACGGACTGGTGTATTTTCCATACTGTTAAGAATGTTGGTAAAATATTCAGTTGTATATATTTCAAACAAAAACGAAGATTTTACAACTTTTAAGAAATGGTGTTACCAACAGCTTGACCCTTCATTAATGACACCGGGTATAGATCAAGTACAGACAGGCTCAAAATGGAAGATGAGGGTTATTTCTAACCAAATACATATCTAATACATACGCAAAAGAATTAAAATCAATTAGATGTTATGATTACTCAATGCCATTCATGCAAACATATGTTATTTTTGGGATTACACTTTCTTAGTAAAGTACAAATTCTAGAACTTTATTGGGTTGAGTCTCATGCGGGATTCGAACCCACACCCTCGGAGTCAGCACACAAAGTCAGCCGCCTAACCCGCTCAGCCACCACGACTTCCACAATTAGATGTTATCTGGTAAATTGTGTTGAGAAATACAATAGTTCACAGTTGATTCGTTTATATTTCAATTTTGGGATAGTGTGCATTAACACAGGGTGCTTCCCAGCTACCAATTTCACTTTTGTCAATACGTTATGCTTTCGTTGTTAAACGTTATTCTGTGGACTCCAATTTACGCTCTCACGGCTTTGTGGCCTGATGTTGTGATACGTCATTTTTACGGCGCCACAACGTTAAAGTTATTTGATGCTAACGTATTTTACGTTGTCTTAACGTTCTATTTAAAGTTAATAGTGGGATAGTTTTCCAAGTAGAGAACAGTACATAAGAAGCAAATCCGAAATTCACTTCAATGGCTATTCGTCAGTTTGCATTTTGTTTTGGTCATGTGTTTTCTGAAGCTGTAGCTGAATAGTGAAGAAAGAATCTTAAAGTGGAACGTTTTACAGAAAACTCTATCATGACACCAAGTTATAAGAATCGTTATTATAACGTTGCGAGGATCAGAAAGCATAACGTTTCCTGAAAGTAAATTTGTGACATAACTTATAAAATGACGAAATACTAAAGTTGTGACAACTTTGTGTCATGATGTTACCAATCTACAACGTTGTGTCATGACGCGACCAATCTACAACCTTTCCACAACGTCTTGTCATGACGTGACCAATATACAACCTTCCCACAACGTTGTGGCATGAAGTTACCAATCTACAACCTTCCAACAACGTTGTTTCATGACGTTACCAATCCACAACCTTCCTACAACGTTACGTCATGACGTTACCAATCTACAACCCTCCCACAACGTTGTGTCATGACGTGACCAATCTACAACCTTCCCAAAACGTTGTGTCATGGCGTTACCAATCTACAACCTTCCCACAACGTTGTGTGATGTCGTTACCAATCTACAACCTTCCCACAACGTTGTGTCATGGCGTTACCAATCTACAACCTCCCCACAACGTTGTGTCATGACGTGACCAATCTACAACCTTCCCACAACGTTGTGTCATGACGTTACCAATCTACAACCTTCCCACAACGTTGCGCCATGACGTTACCAATCTACAACCCTCCCACAACGTTGTGTGTTAGCTGGCTTATCCTCTCATGAGCACCGATGTCGTCCATACAAAAAATGGGATTTATATATGTTACTCAACAAGGCCCATAGGTTGCCAAATCATCTAAGGTGCCAGAATTCTCTGTTTTAAAA